>JABCKK010015903.1:0-21641 GCA_018221785.1 Calocybe gangraenosa
CTTACAGTGATAGACTGTGACAACAATGGGTTGTTTACATAAGCAATGTTTTCTCTTTCCTCACTCAGACAATTGGTGGGCACAGTCTCATCGACCCACCAGCGAGCCCTAAACCCTTTCCACATAACCACCCGAGCACGTTCTCAACTTGCCCCTCGCAAAGTCCAACACATAAAACGTCACAAAGGCCGCGTTCCAATTCCAATCGGAGGTTCCACAAAAGGCACAACACTAGCTTACGGAGACTGGGGGATTCGCATCAAAGGAAATGGCGTCCGCCTAAGTGCTAAACAGTTGACTACCGCGGAAGAAGTTATCAAGAAAAAAATCAAAATCATCAAAGGGAGCAAAGTCTACCTGCGTGTTTTCCCGGATATACCTGTCTGCATCAAGGTGAATAATAAATAGGCTCATAACGTTTCGGAATATAAATCAAATATCAAGGGTAACGAAACACGTATGGGAAAAGGGAAGGGGACCTTCGAATTCTGGGCCACGCGGTATGTCATGACTATTCAGGTAGACGTTCCTGGCTAACATCAACACTTTCAGTGTCCCGACGGGACGCGTCATTTTCGAGATAGGAGGAGCTCCAGTGCGAGAAGAACTGGCGAGAGACGGTACTTTACGCTGAATGTATTGCTAAGGTCCTTTACTCATTGTCCTCAGCACTTCGACAGGCTGCCGCCAAGCTACCCACCGTTATGGAATTCATCAACCGTACTACTCCACCGCGTTTAGGAAGCCTAATCCTACATCCACCCAAAATACCCAAAGCTTCACTTGTTCAAGATATAACACAAGAGCAAGGTGTAGCGCAAGAGCCGAGCGTATGAGTTGTCATAACCATGTATACATAATATTAATAGCCCCTCAGATCTTAATGAAACACTGTTCATTTAAAGATCTAAGGGATCAGGCAGAAGACTCAATTGTCTCCATCAAATGACACGAGCATGTTACACGAAATAAATAGACAGCTATGCGTGGTAGCTGTTTAATAATTTAGAAATCCACTCCCCTCCTTCCTTTACCGCTTCCCGATCCGTACTTACAACTGTCCCGAGCCGAGTGTTCAGTTTGTCCGGATGCCATTTCAAAATCTCCGCATGCAATGCCTCTTTGGGAGACAAGCCTCCTGTACCCCTGGTACTGAAGAACTGATGAACAGCATCTGCAGTAATATCTTTGACACATGTGACATTCCCAAAGATAGGCCATGGAAACTCGGAGAACCGATATGTGTTAGCGTGCTTCGTCGGGCTGGAGCTCTTGATAATGTTCCACTTCCTATCGTATTCCAACATGTGAACCACCTCCTCTAGGCGTCGCTGACACTGTTGGAGCTCAGCCAGGCGGAGATTCTGGGCCTCTTCTGCAGCTTTCTGGATCGCGGTTGCGTGCATGTTGAACTCGTTTTCCGCATGGCGCATGACTGCCTCTTGAAAATGTTGCCGTTCCGCTACTTGTGACTCTTGTAGACGCTGGTGTTCCGCTTGTAGAGCTTCGAGTTGCCCAGCAAGGTTTCGAAGTTCCGTGAACTTGGCCTCATTTTCTGCCTGAAGGACCGCCAGTTGTTGTTCAAACCATTGACCTTCCTCAAGCTTGTTGCGCTCAAGCGTCGCCTGCTCTGCTTGGAGAGTTGCTAGTTGGTCGGTGAGGGTTTGGAGTTCCTCGAATTTGACTCGTTGCAGGTTCTCGTTGTTCTCCTGGAGGGTTGCTAGCCGTTCATGTTCTGCGCGCAGGTGTTGATTTTCCGCCTCAAGTGTCACTACTTGCTTAGCAAGGCGTTGACATTCTACCTGATCGGCTCCGTTTCGAAGCTCCTGCTGGCGTCCCTCGGTTTCCTTGGTGAGCCGTTGGCGTTCTGCGCGCGCCATTGCCTTCTCCCGTTCCAGAAACTGGTCCTCTTCCTTGGGCTTGACTAGCAAATCCAATGCGTGGCCAGGAGTTTTTTGTGTTGGGGCTTTTCGGCCACTCGTGACATCCGGCTCACATCTGGGCGCATGCTGCTGCCGTGCGCCACTTGAGAGGCCAACTCGACCTGCTCGCTGGTTACGCGTTTAAGGGCGGGTACTATCACATTTAAGATTGCACATCATACCTGTGTTGCCTTCGTGATAGGTGTTTGGCCTGTCTTTCGAGGCGAGTTGAGTGCGGGCGATTGCTTCTCGTTCAGCTGTGGGGGCTTGCACCGATTAGCTCGACATCCCCTTGCCAATATTGAAAATCATGGTACCTGTTGATTTTGCTTGTGCGCAGGGCTTGGCGTGATCTGTTTGTGAAGATTTTCCTTGTGGAGGTGTGGCGGACGGCAAAACTGGGGTCCCTTCCCCGTAGACGCACCCGTTTCGCCATCTCGCAATTTAGGTGGAGTGCTCTTCACATGAGCCAATTCAGTAAGAGCGCGGGAGGCATCTGCGCGTCGTTCCTCGAGGAACTTGGTGTGAGCCTCGAGCCTTTGAATTTGCTCGAAGTTGTTGGTCTGCTCCATAAGCTTAGAGAAATGGGCCAGAAAAATGGCGTCATCGCCACTCTTTGGAGCCGCAGCGATTTGTTGCCGGACCTGGTCTACAAGCCTTTTGCGCTTCAAAGGGATTGTGGCGGGGTGCACCTTGAGTTTGCGTTTCTTCTCCTGGAAACTACCCTTTTTCTTGGGTTCGACATGTCTAAGGGGATAATGTTTAAGGGGATCCCTTTGGTCAGGCTTTCCATATGTGCACTTCTTTCGAGGGAATACGGGTGGGAGTCGTGGGGCGCAAGAAGGGTAGGGTACGGCTTCTGAATCTTTGGATGGGAGAACAGTACTGGTGGGTCCTGAGATAATTGGAAAGAAAAATCTAGCAAGAGCTGTCAGTTTCTTGGGAGATGTTATGATCATATCTGCGGTTCACTATGAAAGAAAGAGACGGTTAGTAAATGATGGCTGTAAGAAAAAAAGAAAACGAAAGGAGTTGTGCTGTGTTAGAGGTAATGGACGTGCTTTCTGGGGTTGTGCACGTTGTGAGAGCTGAGCGCCCATCTCTTATAAACGTCTTGAGCAATGCAAAATGGCCGTTTGTGACTGAGTGGCCAAACCCCCTTGACAAGGCCGCTTAGTTCATGGCCAGTGATCTCCATGGGGCAGTTGAATTTTGACCAACGCATCCAGGCACACGTTTTCTTGTCCAAATCCAAGCCGTCAGTTATAAGTTAAAGCAATCTTTGGCCAACCCCATCAAATCGCATGTGATTACCTAAGCAATGTGCGAAAGCTTTGGCCACTGGTCAGTACATTTGTCTAGTGGCCACCATCAAGCCATTCGGTGAATCACGACAACAGGAAGAATCATCTCGTTCACGTTTTTCTCCGATGCCGAGATGATTTGTATCATTGCTCCCACCGTACCACACAGATTCTTAGTTCTAAACAATGTCTAAACAATGTACCCAAGCAGGAGTAGCACGGCGCGCGTCCCAGGGCGCCACAACCAGCTACAAACAACAATTGTCCTCGGAAGAAATTACACATTTTGTTTTCTGGAATGCATATCCCAATGAACCAATTGATCTGTCAGTGGCTCCCTGGGTCGGAAAACAAAGCTGTAAAGCATCCCCAAGGAGAGAGCAGAAGCCATAGAGGTACATAGATTCCCCCAGGTTGAATCGGGACAGGTCCGAAAGCCTGAGCCTGTACTTAGTAGCTCACCAAAAATACATGGTGGTTTCATACCGAAGCATAGCTCATCATGTAAATATATGTGCAAGTTATTGAAGCTGTACCACCGGTCCAAGTCTACATCGGATGCACTTGAGATACTGGAGGACATCACAACTTGAGCTGTTGATTTGGTGGTCTGACAAAAATTTGTGAGATAGGAGTTGAAGCTTGAAGGTTGAGGTAAGACAAGGGCTCACGGACATCACATAGTACTTGAGACCAGGTGGGGCACTAGTAAATTACACGTATATTTGTAGTTACTTTAAATAATTAATGTCATATATATAGGATAGCGGCAGCAGCACTGCAGATTGCTAGGTCAGATAACATAAGTGTAAGGCCAAACTTTGGGAATGTTAGCATCATCTACATACTAGTGAAGGTGCTGCATGCCTAAAAGCATTAACTATAACTTAGACAGCGCGCGGTCGAGTCTCGAGCCATATGGTCTGTGCCACTACGTACATACGTTGCAATTGTGACTAAAACACTGCTTATGTAAACAGTGTCTCCTTCACCTTCACCACTCCCCGCAAACTCTTCCACAACAACATGAGCGACAGGAAGAGAGCTCTCGAAGATGATGCTGATCGTTCAAGTAATAAGAAATTAAAAAGGTCTGTTTGGTGCTACTACTTCTCATTGGGAACAAAACTAATATACATATCGACAACACTAGTGATGTGAGTACTATTTTCTCATTGCAAGGTGAATTTACCCCTCAACTACGTTCTGACATGTTACTATAACCGTTTTTTACACCAGAATGCTACCACCGGTCCAACTCCTCCAACAGCAGTGAGTAATACAACTTACTCAACAGAATCTTTCACTAACATGGTTCCTTTGCATTACAGACCCCTGTAGATCTCATTGCACAGAAACGCGCGGAAGTCGCAGCAAAACTAGCCGTATTTAAGAATAATACCATAGGGTGGACTCCACCGTCGATCCGGGCTCCAATACCTTCAAAGCCCCCAGCCACGACCACTAATTCTTCGCCCAGCATATCCAGTGGGCCGACACCTGCGACTTCGTCTCCCGCTCCATCTGGTACCCTTGTTAGTGATGATATTGCGCGCCGAGTATTTGAGGCCAAGCGACGCGTTGCCGAGGCCCAGAACAAGCTTGCTGTGAAAGACAACCCTTACATGGTATGTTGCTCATTTTGTACAACTTGCCCTGCTCAGCCATTTCACAAAGTCGGCACCCCAAATGGGTAAGAAAAACCGCCCAGTCGAGCAAACTCAGCAGGGTGTCGGGCTTAAAATGGCCGCTCATCCTCTCTTGTTGGACACGACTCCGGCTTTACCTCAATCCAAGAAAGATAGGTACAAACCTATGCAACCAAAGTTCGCATCGATCAAGGTCAGTAATCTTATGTGTTCAAATAAACATTTGCAAAAAGGTTTCTTTAGGCAAACACTCGCAATGCTCCCACACCACCACCTCCCCCTCCATCGGCGCCCACCCCCGAGACCCTCAATCCCTATGCTGCGGCATCTGTAAAGGATACTGGCTTTGATGGAGCTCCCAGAGAACGCACCGGTCGTACCTTCAGATTTAATCCCAAGGGGAAGTACATTGCACTCGCCAGCCAGATAAGGCAAGAAAACCAGCTAGAGACCCTGAAACAACGTATTGCGGAAAGTGCACGTAAGGCCGGCTTGGATGGCGAGATGGGCGTTGAGAAGAATATCAAAGTATGTGGATCGCTCATTGTCTTTGCCGTGTTAAGCAGATCATGTCTGAACACTTGTTATTCTTGCTCAGAGGCTCCCTCCGCCGGCTGCAGAATGGTGGGATGCGGCTCTATTACCCAACAAAAATTACGATGACGTCGCCCTCGGAATGGAGAGACTTAATATTCAAACCTCTGATTCACCCATCACGATCTACATTCAACACCCTATTCCAATTCCCGCGCCTGGTGACAAGAACAAAGTCGAGCTGAAGCCCTTGATGTTGACGAAAAAGGTTCTCACACTTTCCAGATTCGATAGTCTCATTTGCTCACATTCGGTTATAGGAACAGAAAAAGATGCGCAAGTTGAGACGTGCTCAAGAACTACAAGACAAACGAGATCGCATTCGCATGGGACTTCTGCCTCCTGACCCGCCCAAAGGTCTGTAGTTTATCACTGCTCGTCATCGTAATCTGAAATGATTTGTAGTGGGGCTCAAGAACCTGATGAAAGTCCTCACGTCGGATGCAGTCCAAGACCCCACTCGAGTCGAAGCTCGGGTGCGCCGCGAAGTTGCACAGCGCAAGCATGGCCATGAGAAGATGAATGCTGAACGTAAGCTTACGGACGAACAACGGCGGGAGAAGAAAGAGATGAAGAAGGCCGAGGAAGAAAAGAGGGGAATTTACGGCGCTTGCTTCAAGTAAGTCACATCCCACTCATGAACGTCGCTGTTTTCAACTGTGTACAGAATCAAAGTTCTTTCCGACCCTGCGCATCAGTTCAAAGTACGCAAGAACGCCGAACAGCTGGGATTAACAGGCGTGACGATTTTCAATCCTCAGTTCAGTATGGTGTACGTTGAAGGCTCTGGAAAAGCTATAAAGAACTATAAGCGCCTTCTCATGCAACGAGTGGCGTGGACGGAAGCCGCTCGCCCTCGGGGTGCTGAAGATGTTGAACTTGAGGACGCTGGTTCCGATGCTGAAGGTGACAGCGACGCAGAGAAGGCTAAGCCGGTTCCAGTACCGAACGAAGGCGAAAGTGATGGTCGGCCTTCTTTAGAAGAAAATAAATGTTTCCTTGTTTGGGAGGGTCAGTTAAGGGACCGCGCCTTCAGTACGTTCAAGGGGAAGAGCTGCCCGACTGATAGGGATGCAAAGGAGGTCTTGGGAGAAAAGTTGAAAGGTTATTGGGATCAGGCAAAGAACTGGCGGCCAGAAGAAGAAGAACTATTCTAATCCCTATATGTGCTTCTGATTTAAATGCAATTTGTTGACCAACTGCCATTCATATATTTTGGCGAATAATTATAACCCTGGTCTCGGAGCCTCTTGACTTCGCTGCTAGATACTCACAGTAATAGCCGTTGCACCTGACAAGTATTGGACTTTCGTTGAGTGCCTTGTAGCCACACAACTACAATGATTCTGGTTTAGAACCAGTGAATATGCCTGGGCTTGAGAGACCATGACCAGCTCTGGAAGATAACTAATCTTAGATACGACGTGGTCGGTGACCGTCTGGCCCATTCGCAGCTAATAACGTAGAGGGCCAATTCAGTGTGGGACATCCTCGGTTATAATTCCCAATGTTATTGGCCACAGACTGATCGTAAAACGGATACAAAAAACATGCGCTTGGTCGCTGCCCTCGTTCTGGAAGAACGTCCACACAGCCAATTGCCAGCTACCCAAAGGGATGGTACGCGGCTACTAAGATTCTCCCTTCATCTTGTGGGAAAGCCACGCAGCGCGTGTATGTCGATTTTTTTGCCACCTTTTTCTTTCCTCGTACGTCATATTGCTGAAACGCCACAAGCAACTTTTGATACTTCGAGAATGCTACATAGTATATACAGTGTCAAAAGCATGACGTAAAGTAGCAACCATACCAAATGCTCTTTGAAGGCGTAGAGTTGGATACAGGAGTGACACAGGGACTTGTGAGTTGGTCACCGTCGAAAGGCTTTGAACTACCGCTGCAATTAGAAGATTGCGAATCGAGGATGTGCAGGTAAATCTGTAATTGGATTAAGCTCTAGATAATGACAGAGTCCAGGACAGGCGAACCCGGAAAACACCTGGTCGCCTGACTATATATAAAAAGATTTCCCCAGCGTCGGTTTGACAACAGAACAAAGTGAAAATCTAGGATTGGCGAGTCCTGTCTTGCGCGTTGGGCGGGGCATTGGGTATTCCCTTAACAACTCTATTTTGCTCCGCCCGTTGCCTCTGCTCTTCTTGCTTTTTACGAAGCTCTGCGCCCGCAAGAGACCTCTGCCTATAATTTTCGATCCCTGCAGCCATCTTCAGCTCGTGCAACTCCTTTCGAATCTCTGCCCGCCGTTCTGTCGCTCTCCTTTTGTTGAGATGCGACAAGTCTTCTCCACCACCCAATTCCGTCCCAAAAAGTTTAGGCACTTTGTTTGTAGGGAGTGGAGGCAGCTCGCTGGGATCGATAGGTTTCCAAAGCCAAACGCTCTCCGCACGATCATCACCACCGCTTGGCTTTTTTTGACTTGCTTTACTCTTCTTGGTCGCAGGCTGAACCGCTGGCGCGTTTGTGACGTCTTGCTTGATGTGAATTTTCCGCAGTTCTCTGCTTCCTTCGAGGAAGGGTAATATCGTGTTTTTGAGAAACCTAGATGCTCTTAGTACTTAAAGAGCGAGCCATGACAAAGTTACCTACGCCATCGATCGCACAGGGTGTTCTGGGTGAGGAGGTCCGAGCACATCGAGTGAAACCTTCCGCTTTTTGTTCGCGGCAGCTTTTGGTGGAGGGGGAGTCGTCCGTGGCATAGGTTGGTAGTTAGGGGGTGGTGCCTCTTTGAGGGCGAGGTCGTACAACTCATGGGTGGTGTAGCCGTTGATTGTAGGAGTCTTTGCAATGACATTCCTAACAATCTTAGCACCTTCCTTGAGCGCCAATTCCCTGTGCTGTACAAGGCGCTGAAAGGCCAAGCTCATCGTGATCATTCGAGGCTGTAGGTACTGGTATGGGGACGTGCAAGTTCATAGGTTTCGTTCCTGGCCTGCCTGGAGTCTTGAGAAAAAAACAGTTACAAATAAAGTTGCTCTCCTTCCCTCCAACTCATTTTACTCGGCTACTGCCTTCCACTTGTACTTCCACGACCGTCATGGGTCCTCCCCGCCGCAATTTACCTCGAACTCCTCCTACAAAGATGAATCCAAGTTCTTCACCCGAGGGTCCCCAATCTCCTGTCTCTCCCCGCCCGTCTGTATCTGTCCAACAACCAAACCTTGGCATGACTCCGGCATCAAGATATCAACATAATCTTAAAGTTTTGCGCAGGCGGGATCCTTCTATAATATCCATTTTTGATCAATTCAGCCATGTATGTTTGTATCACCATAATGGAACGAAATGGGAGAAACAAGGGTACGAAGGAAGTATGTTCCTTTATGAGAGGTGGGTTTAATTAATTCAACATAGAATCTGGTTTACTTCCATCAAATCCACTAAAAAATACCTACAGGGACTCTTATCCTCCGTATGGCTTTTACATTCTAAACCGCATGGGAATGGACGACCATATCCAACGCCTGTATCCAGAAGACAACATCGGCGCTCACGGCAGCTATCTTATTATACGCTCATACCCAGAATTCACTCATCGGAGGCTAGCTGCTGCCCGCTCAGCCCAACTCAACGAGCCTCTGCATAATTTCTCAGACGTCTTTGCAGTGCCCAATGTGGATCAGTTGACTGCAGCACAGAAGGGCGAGTCGAAAACGATTGGTCTTTGGATGTTCACCACAGAATCAAGAGAACCACTGATTGATATCTTCACTCGGTAACTCAAAAACGAAGCTATAGCTGCACTCTCTGATATCTAATATTAGGCTTCATTCCTACATCAAGAAAAACCAACCTTATCCCCAAGAGTTTCGTTACGGCCCAGACAGGCCACCCCCCTCATCAACTGCTACTATTGGAGATGTTTCATCATATAGTAACTTACCTTTTTTTTGATGCTTGCTGGTATCTCTGACTAGACATACAACAGCAAACGGCACCGCTCGAACGAGACAGGCTCTCACCAATGGCTTCATCTCTCCATCTCCTGGTGACCCAAAACAGTTTCAAGCTAGCCAATCTCCACAAATTTACACTAATGGGTCCACCTCGGACCTGGACAAACTTTTTGCAAAAATCGAAAATACCTCAAATTTGAATTGCGCTACCTCATCCGTACTATCACACGTACCCAATACAACTTCTCCGACAACCGTTGAATCCCTTTTCGCTGCCTTGGGAGGCAAAGATCTGATGCAATTGGCTGATCGACAGGGCTCAGCCAGTATTCCCCCTGCTTCAGCCTCACCGGAGTCTAACACGAATACTGGTATCAGCCTTCTTGACTCCATTTTTGCGTCCGCTAAAAGCCCTTGCTCCCCAAATACTCAACCCACGACCCAAGGTATATCAAGTCTGACGCCCGCAACGGTTTTTTCCCCAGTCCCAACGAGCAACTCCTTTCCCCAAGTCCTCAACCAAGACGTCATTTATACGCTTCTCGGACTTCCTCCATCCCGTGCACCATCTGTTGCCTCTACGACTTATAGCACCGGCGCTCGATCTCACCCTAGCTCGCGTGAGGGTGATAGTGAGGGCGACAGCGACCGACACGGGGATTCCGATGGGTATTCAGAGTCAAGCACCATCCTTGATCCCGATACTGCCTTGGACGAACTGCACTCCACTGGTCGGCGGCCTCTTTTAACTGATCATGGTTCTTCATCTACCAATGGACGCCTTCGTGTGAACGGCGGACGTACTCTTGGGAGCGTCACACCAAGAGCACGCATGCAAACCCTTACTACACCTTCACTCTCGTCGGCTCAACAACCCCAGACCTCTCGCCTCCCCAGTATCACTTCACCTACACCTCCCACGACCGAACAGTCGCCATCTGTCTCGGAATCTCTTTCTCACCATCCAAAGTTTGCAATCCAAACGCCGCCCTCTCGGGCTTCAACGGATTTAGCACGTCCTCCAGTTTCCTTCGAAACAAAGTCCGATTTCTGGCCCTACTCTCGTATCAACGAAGGAGTGATAGGTGATCTAGAGGGCGACGACATTCTTGAGCTGGATTTCGCCGATACGAGTGCTTTGAGTGACCCCGACACATTTCAAAGGGCTTTGAAAAGGCGTAAGCGACGCGCCTTGGACAATCATCTTCCTAGGGCAAACGGAGTGGAAGAGACCAACGAGAAGAGTCCTAAGAAGACAAAGAAGGAACGGGCGGCGGAGCAAGCAAAGGCGCGTCAGGAGGTTGAGAACAGCCTGGATGTACCTAAAGCAACTATCACACAGTCTGAAGAGCAGATATCACCCCCGAGCCCATCTTTATCGCCAACTCGTTTTCCAGTCCAACCGAAGCCAAATGCTGTGACTTCTGAGGTGCCGCAGCTGCAAAAACAGAAAGTGAATGGCACTGTGCCAAGTGTCACGCACTCGGCAGTCGCCCCAGAGGTTGTGAGGGATTGTTTGATTGCTGGCTTCATAAACGGTAAACCCCATGTAACGCCTACCTTGGAAAGGAATGACTTCGTCAGAGAGGTGCTAACTTTGATTCATGTGAGCTACGTGACTTTCCAACGAAATTTTGACCACTGACGATTCTGTCACTAGACCGACAAGGCGTTTGTAGATGCTCTATACCGCGAGTATACTAGCCGAATCGGCTGATTATCACTTCTCAATGCGTAACCAAACTGTGATCAAGCTGCTATCCGTACACCCTCTGCTCTTACCTAGCTTTGCCTATCTTGTATTGCGCCTCCACGTCAATTCTTGTCCTTTCTGCACTGGTATTCGGTACACATTCCTGCTACTCGTATCTAACACTACCCTTATCTACATGTTGTATTCTTAAGCCACATGCAAATGTAGTATCATCGCCTGCTGATTCTTGTAATAATAATCTCCCAATGGTGAACGGAATTTTGTCTTATAAACCATCAACGTTGACTGAGTTGAGTATGCTAGTCAATCTCTCCTTGCGTAGGGGTATCCACAATACCTCTCCTATACCAGCTGCTCCTTGAGCAGAAACCACCAAACCGTGGTCCCTGAACTCACCCAACAACGACCTAAGCGCTGTGTCGTTCGTCGCAATAAAATTGTCCCTCGCAGCAGTAAACAGGGTATCATACAGCACACCAAACTGCTGCAGATCGTGATCGCCTGTGCTGCCCTCCGAGCTCTCCAGCTGCGTCGTCCCAATCAATGTAAATAGCTTCTGTGCTTTCTGCGTAACAGATGCTAGGATATGTAGCGCTGCTGTCTCTGACATGGCAGTTGTGCTCTGTGCGGTGATGTCGGCCTTCTTTCGTGAACCGCCCCCGTGGGCGCTTGAAATGGAGGTTCGGTCTATGTACGAAAGCTCAAAATCGTATGAGGCAAGCGTGGTGAGGTCGTGCCAGAGCCAGGCGAAGCCGCGTGAGGGAACAGCGGTGGGAATGAACGGATGAGGTTTGCGGGCGGTAGATTCGGACGTGGACCAGAGGAGGGCGGCATTGATGTGGTCAACGGAAGCGACGATGTGGATGTAAGGGTTGAGAGCTAGAAGGGAGAGACATGATTTGGCTTTCGGGGAGCGTAGAGATGCAGAGTCAATGTTATGGATGATAAGGTAGAGGTGGCGCTTTGGCTCTATCAATGCGAAGAAGTCATAGATCCGTTTAGACCGGTTTTCAGACGTACTCGAGGAGAGGTCTCTCTCGAGGATTCCTGGGATGTTTTCAATAGAACTAAGGAGGTCTTTGAGGCTAAATTCTGGCTGAAACCCGTTGGCTACAACGACGAAACCTGCTTTGGAACAAGATTCGGTAGCAAATTGGTTGAGGACACGTCGCTTAGATCCGAACCCATACATGAGGAGGTTGAAACCTTCAGCTAGCTCGCGCATGAATCGCGAAAAGAGCAATTCGCGCGATGATTCTGATAATAGGGCGGACTGTATTGGCTTTAAGCGGAGACCCTTGGATGCAGACTCGATAGCTGCGACATACTCATCTGCGTCAAGTGGTGGGACTATGGAGGAGAAAACGTTTGCGGACGTTCTTGAGCTGGTTTTAGCATGAGTAAAGTAGGCGTCAAAGGCGGTCTGAACAATGAAATTGGGCTGGTCGTCCTTCTCAACCGTAGCGTATTTTCGCTTTCCTTTGGTTGGGGTTGTTTCCGCAAGTTCATCCTCGGATTCTCCATCTAAGAAATCTTCCACTTCTTCTTCCTCCTCGCCCTCAGTAGAGTTGTCTCGGTCGTCATCAACGCGTTTCATAGACGATAACTTGGTGAAAGAAGCATTGAAGTGAGATAAATACGATAATCAACAACTACAAACGGAAACTTCTCCTCTAGCTAACATCCTGCTCTCAAGTATTATTACGAAGTCGAGTTCGCAGCCTCATCAATGCCTTCCCTAGTTCATTTCTGCCCCGGCCATCATGTCCTACACCCCAGAATGCATCAATAGGAGAATCCTGTATAATGGTCGTTAGATCCCAAGAAATGCTATATGACAACATAACTTCAACTTGCCTCGACGAGCTCAGCATCCCCAGTCGCTACCAATTCGGCTTCCAAAGAAGGGTGCTGGGTGAATTTGTGCCAAAGCGCAACATCCATCTACGCAATGTATTTGTATTTGAGTATCTATTATAGAATGTTGCATATAAACGACCGACCTTTTCAATGTTCACACGAGGCCAATCAGGACGGACATCTCGCTGGTGACGGCGAGCTTCGGCAAAGGCGACGCTCGGCTTATCCGAGCATTTTCGTATGTGGTCAGCGAGATGCGGTACATGATCATGAAACTAGACGTGCGGATGTAAGAGGCCCATATGAATGCAGTGAGAACAAGGGAACAAACCTTGAAAGCTTGGAATAAATGCTCACTCGTCGGGTACTCCTTCCCCAAGTAGATAACAGGATGGTTGGAGAAGTTGGTGAACCCATAGTGTGGTGCATGCTTGTCGTAGAAAAGTATTCGTTGCTTGGCTGGTCTTTGAGTCAACATAGGATTTGATAGACTGGGCTGCAGGCGCTGAGTTTGTGTTGTGCTGCCGTGGGCTGGTAAGGGACCACTCATTCTCTGAGCTAGAGGAGATGGAGGGGTGAAGGCGGGCTTTTTGCGCAGTAAGTTAGGCCGTCGGGCCTGGCTGGAAGAGAAAATGCACATGGTAAATTTCTTGTGGCTTCACCGAATTCTGGTTGACTGAAAAAAAATGGGACTGACTCGACATGTAGAGCAGAGCAGAACACGCCAAAGGCTCCTGTTATGTGCGTGGTACACCCCTTAAAGGCGCAGTATTGTGACGTAATTGGCCATTTACGTGCACACGTTCTGCTGCAATGGGGATACTGTGTGGTACCAGCTATAGCCTGAGGGTATAAGCCACATCCCTTCGGGCATATGTAAGGTATTAGGGTCGCTAGTACGAATAAGTTGGTTACTAACGAGACAAAGTGTTTGGCCTAGACTTGTTTTCGTTGTGGTATGCAAGGATTGGAGGTGTTTTCTGGCGCATGTTCTACTACAGTAAGGATGTTCGTGACCTTGTGCAGTAATGGCTTTGGGCCACAACCCGCATGCCTAGTAAAAAGGTGCGGTCTTTAGCAAAATTTGGAGAATGTGAATGTCACTCAGCTCCTACCTGACATAGACTGTGAACATCGAATGTTGTGTAGGACGGGCTCAGAGAGCTAGATCTGTATGGCTGGAGTTGTTTGGATGAACATAAGTGCTGATCGGCGATAACTCAGGCTCTTACAGCGGGGTCTGTAGGACTATTCATGTCAAGATCATGTTCGACATAAATGGATCGTAGAGGTGTAGCCATCTTCTTGGTGGTTTAGTATTAGTGGAATGATAAGGGGTGATAAGGTAGAGAAAACGATCAGGCCAAGGCCACGCTGTGCACATGTGTTGGGTACAGCCTGTCTGCGGCCAGCGGTTTGCATCTATCGAAGACCTGGCATACTACTAGTAGAAACGTTGGGCACATACACTTGTAATCACCTTTCAGATTCCATTAGTGTAGAAGCTGAAAGGCCATACATGAATCATGATACCCATCGTCCAGGTCCAAGTGTGAAGTGTGAAATCACAAAAGATAAATATGTAATATAACCAGACTTACGTAATTACTAACATATTCACGTGATCTAATTCAACGCGATTCGTCACGCGCCAGATGTCACGTTGATCGTTCACTTTAAAAGTCACAAATTTGGTCCCGTATCTGCTTATTTTGATATTCCTATTTCTATGGTACTGAAACGGGCCCTCGAGTTCGCTGTTTCAACCGATGAGCACAGTAATACAGACGACGTCTATGAACCGCCTGCTAAGCGCCAGGTGGTGACTGCTCCTGCTACCCCACTACCCATTACCATGCGTTCTTTTCCTCTCCAGACACCTCGTCGCGCGACGCCATACCCTTCTCATCCTGTGGATTCACCCACAAACCCCGTAGGCAGGAAACGCACAAAAGTTCTGGTGCACACTCTGCCTCCTCCCACCAAATTCTCTAAACACCTCCCTCTGAGATTCCAATTCGTTCGTCCAAATTTATCACCACGTATGGGTGGCATCTACCGCATCGTTCAAGTTCCCCTCAGCTATACCTTTGTTCAACTACGCTGTCTTATAGCCTTTCTTTTTGGTGGAGGCTATGGTGATCCGTCCGAGGATCGCCACCTTTTTGAGCTCAAGAAGAAGCTAGTAATGTACGCTCAAACTTATCGGCCCGGTCAAATTCGGAGTGGATATACAGCTGCAAAACTCTCTACTGCTCGAGACCCATGCAGGTATCGGCCTGAAGTCGACGAAGACAATGTCCTGGACGATGGGATTGAGCAGGACAAATTGGAGAGTGATACCTTGTCGGAAGAAGAGGAAGGCGAAGGGGAAGATCAGGGTTGGACATGGCAGCCCGAGGAGGAATACACTCTTGGACACGCATGGCCTACCGGTGGCGATCTTGCGTGCGGTATAATCTACGTTCGTCTACTTCATGCATCCTGGATCAATTATTAGGCTGACCGAATTACCCACAGCACCACAACGAAACTACTGCGGTACATATAACTATAAACACGGCCTCCATTCCTCGCCGTTCAGGAATATCAAATGTCCCACACGTTTTCAATGCACGGGGGCGAATCCGACTCTTCCCCAATCTGCCTTCTCGTTTACCCAAGCCCGTCTTTTCAGTACCAATAAGCAAACTGACACTAGCCCCATTACAAGGTCTCTCCTACTCAGTCAAGTCGGACTCCTCCCCGGAACAGCGGCATACATTCTCTAGTATTTTTGGTGACAGCGATAGCGAAACGGATTCTGACGAAGACAACGAGGAGATGGATGAAACCAAAGATGACCCGAATGTCATGATAACCCCCGAAGTCTTTAATGCACCTGATGCTTTCGCCACATACCTACGTTTCATATACCAGCGTGGTAGATCGTACTACTATCAACCTTCCGATGATTCGCAGTCAGACGAAGAGGACGATACCCTTTATTCCACACCCGGACTCGTACATACCAGTTCCTCTCCTGGCTCTTCCCCAGGATTCTTATCTTCTGATATCTTCCCGAGCTCACCTATCTCACGCCACCACGCTACACTCCTGTTCGATGACTTGTCTACTTCCTCTTCTTCGCTGCCATCAGCTTTATCCGCAAACGAATGCACTCCCGCCCCTCAGCATGCTCCATGGCATGCTCGTCGTCTTGAACGCTTACAGAAGCGCATGGACAAGCACAAAAAACGGGCTTGGATGTGTACTCAAGATGAAGAGGAAGAGGAGGAAGTTGACCAGTTATGCAACGACGATCAGTCGAAGAAGCCGAAACATACCTGGAGGAGGCAGAACAAAAAGAAAAAATACATCGAGAGGGATCCCTCAAAGCTACCACCACCATGGGTAAAACCTAAACTAAAACCTGGTGAAATTTGGGATCCCTTTGGTGACGAACTCGAAGTCTGAATTCGAAGACCTGAGAAGAGTAGGCCTTCTTGTATAATAAAATGTATCAAATATTGTTATAAATATAATTATCC
Organism: Calocybe gangraenosa; assembly: GCA_018221785.1. Taxonomy (NCBI): domain Eukaryota; kingdom Fungi; phylum Basidiomycota; class Agaricomycetes; order Agaricales; family Lyophyllaceae; genus Calocybe; species Calocybe gangraenosa. The sequence goes on from JABCKK010015903.1 coordinate 16,488, forward strand.
TGATATCTGCTTGATTCCAGGCTTTTTCCAAAGATATAGGTGACGTGTCTTGAACTATCAGGTGAACATGATCAACGTATTGTATTGTATATTGCAGAGGCTTCCAATAACCCAAGAGATAATGTACTACAAGTCATAATATTATACACAAAACCTAGAGTCGTCGGTATCTAAACTATATATAGCTGATTGACGAAATTAGAACGACGACAAAGCGTCTACAAAGCTACTGCAGATATTTATTTACCATGCTTCAAATCCGCTCGTACATACATATGTACGCTTTGGCTTTAAGTACCTCTTCCAGCGTAGTGAGGCGCACAATCGTGTCACTGATATAGGCCCACTGGCGTTGAGAGCTAGTGTCTGGAGAAGTCCGCGCAGAGTTGTCATCGGAAACGCTACCCTCCGTAGGTCGCGGATTGGGCAGAGCAGTGTATGCTATATAATGACCACCAAGCTAGTGGGACCAGGTTAGCAACCTTTGGATATCTACGATTAGATGACACACCATATTCCCGATATGCACGACCACAGAGTACAAACGATACATGCATCTGCCTACACTGTCCCTTGGCTTGTGAGCGGCCTGCCCCTTTTTGCCGAGCCCGAAATCTTCCTTACGAGGTGCAAGATAAGGTGTCAGGTCAAGAAACTCCGGGAACGTGACAAAGTCATCCAGTTTCTTGAAGCCATGGGAGAAACTCAACATGTGTGTCTTGTTTATCTGTTGGAAGCGTTTGAGATGGACCACTAGAACCGGCGGCGGCGTGCCGATCAGGTAGCGCTTGTACGCTTGACGCATTATGACAGGTTTTGGTTTCTTACGTGCGATCACGCGTTTCGCTGGAGTAGATGACCCCGTAGAGTGCACGGAGGTAGCAGCAGATGCGTCACTCTCTGCACCCGAACTTTCTTCTGCATCAAGGTTAGATCTCGGAAGTGGAAGGTGATCTGCTCGATTTGAAGGCGGTAGGTGCTGAAGGAGTTGGCCGAGACGGGGGGTGGGTTGGGCAAGGGGTGAGCCACTAGCGCTAGTAGGTAAAGATGCGGAGCGATCTAGGGGCGGAGGAAGTGAGATACCGCTCAGAAGTTGAGGTTGAGGTCTAGTGGGGGGATCTGGACCAGTTGTGGAGATATAAGGGATCGGAAGACCACCAGGTGTCAATGGACGGTCGCCGTTCGAGACGAGTTTCTGGGGAGGAGTCGAGCTTGTGTCAGATTCTAGAAGAGAAGAGCCCTCGAATGTCGTAAGTGATGAGACTGATGTAGCTTTGGTATGAGAGTAGAAGGATATCGTGGGAGTTGACATCGATGTAGGGATAGGGCTTGAGATTAGAGGTGTGGGTCCTGGAGGTGGTTTTGCAATGCCGTTAAGATCGTCAGTGGAAAAGGTTTGGTCTTGATTATCTGAGTCTTCTTCTTCATCATCTTCCTGATGAGCATTCGTCTTCTCGTACTCGCCATGGGCGATCTTCCAGCATCGACGACACCCAACCATATTCTCGCCTTCCAATACTTCAACTGCTGTGAACATACGTAAACACTCCTCAATTCCGGAATAGCTCTGGTTCAACCAGAGGTTCTGTACTGGACCCGAAACAGAGCGGCTACTCGTGTTCGGTTGGTTATAAGGTGGTTTCAGCAGAGCGAAGGGATTACTGAGCGATGCAGGCCCTATGTCAGCCAAAATCTCGTGCAGGTAGTTGAGTTCTTCCGCCGTCGGCTTGGGAGGTTTGGGAGGTTTGGGTGTTTTGTTTTGTTGGCCAGTACGCAATCGGGGTTTGTGAGATTTATGACGGTGAAGGGAGGAAGCCGGAGAAGGCGTCCGTTGGCTTGCTAATGAATCCTGGTTGTTTGCACCTAGCGCTGACGTTGATGAATGAGGTGATGCGCTAGGAAGTGGGGAGGGCCGTGTAGTCTCATAAATATTTCCTTTGGTCGGCTTTGTTAATGCTTCGCTCTCAGTTGACGTCCCACTTTCATTCACGTCACTTTGAGGAGCGTCCAGTTGCGTAGATGGTCGAGTTAGATCTTTGCTCGTCCTATCCCTTGAGCGACTTTTTGAGTCCTTGGATGGTCTTCCTAGCCCCACCGTCATACCGATCCGACGACTAAACTTTGCCCATCCATCGTCCTTCCTGTCCTTTTTCTCTGGCTTCACAGACAAGGGTATATCTATGGGTTTCTCTTCGCTGGACACAACCTTCTCCTCCTTGACCTCGGCTGCCGTATCTTCCATAGGTGTCCTTGTCACGGCGGTCTCGTTCTGATCAGCGTCCGGGTTCTGGGCAACAACATCAAGGCTTCGACGACGAGGTTCGTGAGTACCGGGAGGATCATGGTATCCTCCTATTCTGTCTTCTCGCTCTCGCGGACTTGGCGGGACCGACAAAGGACGTGGCACCTCATGAGTGACACCAAGGCCTGTCGTGGGAAAGGAGGTGAGCCGTTTCGCGAGGTTTTTCAGGCGGTCGCGTTTCCGTCCATGGTAGTCTTCTGCTTTGATGCTGAGACTGATATCATTGAAGTCCTCATAGGTTAGCGAGACATTTTTGCACTCCTGGCATACTAGAATACTCGCAAATTTACCACCAAAAACCATGTCGGCGACGGTCAACAGCCTCTCTTGCTCTGGTACAAGATCCGGTTTCACGGGGGTGCTGTGAGTATCCAGCGATGGGAGAGTGCCGTTCGAAGGTGTTAATGTTGTTCTCCGGCGCTTCTTGACCTTTTCAGGAAGGGGCTGTCGTTTTTTTATGACCTTGACCGAAGCATCAGTTTGAAATCATAGTGAACATGTTTGAGGCGTACATCTAATTCTTCCATCCGAGTAGCATCCAACAAGATACGTAGGAACTCATGAGCATCCTGTTGTGCGAAGTCAAGATACTGCTCATATTTTTTGCCGAGAGCACCTAATAGCGGCCTAAAAGCATCAATTCAAGCAAGCTGCAAGATTCATGTGTGAGAGAACTCACTTTGGGCTGAGGCTTTCCCGCATCTGCCGCGATTGGTTATGCCATGATTTCACCATCAGATCCAGGAAAACATCGCCTATGGGCATAGTCTCTACGTGTGGCTGCTCATACTGCCCACCAAGTTTATGACCATTAGTCAAAAGCGGCGACTTTCGGGAGGCTGATACAGGACCCGTTTGCTGTTGTGCCGATGTAGGTATTGGTTCGAAATGTACGAGATTAGAGAGAAGACGAGTGGCTATCAACTGTGCGAAAAGAAAATTAGTTGAACTGAAGTATGGTCCCGCAGCGAGCCGATCCACACACCCCTTGTAGCACAGAGTTCATGAAGCAGGTATTCCCATGGTTGATAAGGCCTGGGGGTAGAAGAGCTGTTTTCTCCTGTTCTTCCCTCTGTTTCCTGGCGCGATATAACTCTTGAGGAGTCGATGTTTTCGATTTCGCCATGCCAGTAACCCCTTTCCCAACTATGTAGCGTCCTCCGCTAGACCGTCTTCTGTTAACACGCAAAATATGGCTGGGGTCCAGCGATCACAATAGAGGTTGTGTGAGATGAGCAAGGTATGAATGAAAGGCTTTCATAGGAGAGTAGATCTGATTATTAATAGATCTTCCAATGTATCCGAGCACAACCGCCTCAAAGGGGCAGCGTAGCTGACAGCTAGAACCGCGCAATTCGGTGCAGACATAAGTTATCTCTTGCGGCACAGCAAATACCATCACAAATTATGACTATAGCAATCCAACTACAGACAGTAATCCGGTGGTGGGAGTCTGTACGCAGCCCCAGCAGCTGGACAACGCCGTCACCGCCCAACCACCAATAGCCTCGAGTCACTTTGAAGCTGACCATTTACAATATATTTTGTGTCAAAGCTTGGTGTATAAATCAATTGGGCGCCGGAAACCTGTAAAGTTGAATTACAATCAACCCTCACAAGTGACAAAAAAAGTAGTTTACCTCCTTCCCCTGCAATTCCGAAATGCTGCGCAGGTCCGAATCCAATCTCACTTAGTATGTCTTCAAAATCGTCGGGCCGGATCCGCAGCTCTCTGGCGTTTTCTTTTAGCTTCTATTAAATGGACACGCCGATCGAGTCAAATCAAGTCTGACTATGTAACAAAGCAATCACCTTATTCATCCGTTTAGCTTTTGCGTACGTGTCCCAAGCTTGAGGTTCAAGTACAAAGACTCCCCCGGGTTCTAGTACTTCATGCACACGCCGGAAGAAAATCTTCAGTCCGTCGTCCCCTCCGTTTAGATGTATCCATTTAGATACCGAGAACCTATTAGCCGAGAGTGAGTCAATATTGAACGGAGGCGATGTAGAATATTGCCTCACGCAATGATGGTATTATAACGCTCCGCGTCCTCTGGTATACGCGTTGTAACCCAATCAGCCGTACGGAAGGACAAGTTGTGAGGGAAGGCATGCCGTCCACGCGTTCCCGACGGAGGTATAGGAAGTGGCCCATATTCATGTTCGCATGACATGGGGAAGTGGTCGGGCCGAGACTTGGCCAGTTCTTCCATAACCTCTGAATTTGACGACCCTCGCCTGCGTTTTTTCCTCTGAATATTGTCGTCTGTCGTCGTATCGTCAGCTGGAGCTGCTAACGACCACGCCGTCCGCCTTTTTCGCCAAGCGCCCCGGACAAGATAATCATCGATGTCTACCCCAACCACCTTATGCGCACCCCAGGACTGAGCTATGATCCAAGTACATCAGCTGTAGCGCCGAGAAGAACAGTATATCTTACCCATCTCACACGCGACCCATCCTTCGTTACACCCGATATCGAGTACCCTTGCGCCAGAAAAGATTGTGGGTGGAAGCAAAGCTAGACGTGGATCCCGAACAGACGGACGTTTGGTGTAGTACCTTGACGAGATCTGAGCCTTTATAACACACGTTAAATCAGATGACTGATATCTGACCCGCGATAATTCCCATGCGTAGGCACAGCCAATGTTGTGGCCAAAGTCATGAATAACTTCAAAGCGTTGTCTTATGTAAGTACATAGCACTTGAGTTCGACTTACATGTCGGTTGTCTCCTCTAACGAGCTATGTGCTGCAAGCAAGCTCTATTCTCGAATGGAAGGTGTTTTGACACTAGAAACCTATGTTGGGCCACCGCATGCTCATTTCAGGGCTCGCTACAAAACTAAC
>JABCKK010015903.1:21717-39244 GCA_018221785.1 Calocybe gangraenosa
CATATCCACATCAATCTTGAACAAAGCGCGATCTCACTTCTTCAGTACTTGCTATCTACTCGACATTCATGACCTATTGTTTCGCAGGCGAGGAAGCTTGTCCAGAACATCCAGTGGCACCCAACGCCCCACTTTATGACCCATCCCATGTCTGTGTATAGCAATGTCGCCTACCAGTATCTTCCCGGTGTAAGTTGGCTCTTCTTCCAGTGCCCTCGAATAATCAGTAAAATTTGCCTCCTGCCAGAGAAACAAACCCAGCTTCTTGAGCTGGTTTTACTATGAGTCAGGAGTGTCGCAAGAAAAAGACCCAGCTCTAAGGCAGCCCTCTTTTTCTTGGTTCTAACCTGAGTTTCAACAGTTCAAGCGTTTATCGTGCGATTTATCTCAATTTAACTTGATGTCTGCTATATTGTGCCTTGAATCACGCTTGTTTTGTTCCAACCATCGGCTCACTCACCATGTCAACTTCCTCCTTCATCAAGCATCTACCTCACCGTCCTCGTCGTCCTCTTGAGTTGATGTCCAACTCCAAATGGTTGGGAAGCTGTGCCTCACAGAAGCTTACTCTTCTCTTCTCTTTGATCCCCGCCAATTCAGTTTTGGAAGTACAACATTGTTCAGAAAGAAAGGACGTCCCATTCAACTTAAAGGCCAAAAGCCAAGCGAATTTAAAGGTGGCGCTAAGGATAGGAGCGCAGACTAGCCTGTGGCGTTAGAGGAAGCCCATGTAAGGAAGTATTACTCTCAAGGGTCTCCTCACTCACTTAAAAGGTTATACTTAGGCTGTTTCCGAAATCTCAGTGGGAATGTTCCGAAATATGCTATTTTTATCACCGCCGGAATTCTATCTATGGTTCGTACTATTAAACCGATGGTCGTGCAACCTGTTGCATAAGAGGCACCATAGGTTTGACATCGACCAAAGCATCAAATGACGTTCACGACATGTGCCCTCTACAAAAGTGGCTCGAAGCCATTTATGAAGCATGCAACGAGAGTCATCTGCAAGTATCCACGCCAGCGCGGAAATTTGACCAATTACAGCGGATTCTGGTAAAGGATACGTGCGACGATTGTTACATCTATCAATAACACGACCATGTCGCATCATTCCTTCTACTCCAGATTACAAATGTGCACCACGAAAGCATGCAGCACAAACAAAGAATCTCGGTGTGGCGGGAAATATCTGGTCATATTTCAAGTCATGGATGGGCTCCCACCCTGCTGAAACAAGCCTGGAATTTCTCACCGGCCTGGTTGATATGGAAAACTATCCTGGCGACACCCATACTTCCGACTAGATTCGAGCCGACCTCTACACATGGTCTCCTTGCACTGATATGGTTTCGCTCTTCAGAAGGCGAAACATGCATTCGAGTGTTTCTTCGGAGGCTCGTAATTTTGTCTCGTCTCAAATCGAGTTCCGTTTCGTAAAACAGAGACCGCCTGTCATTTCGGTCACAGGCTTCGTTGAAGACGTAACTTAGTAGAGCTGTTAGCTTCGACTTTTCATCAGTTTGGTCTTGGCATTTCCCAGGGAATGGTATTGTTTTTTGTTTTCCGTGATGTTGCGGACTACTACAGAACTATCCTCATGACAGGCGATCAACTCCATCAAGGCACGTGGGAACATAAATACTGCCTACTTCTTAAGCTGAGGAATCACAAAACATAAAAACAAACGCCTGAAAGGAAAGATGAAGATCATCTCTGAAGGTTTGAGCGCCTCAGGACCCTTGGCATTAGCAACTAATTCACGAAGGGCGCCCTTCATGTACTCATCAAACCAATTTCTAGACGTATCAACGTTACTGGCGAACAACAGTTTGAAAGTGGAGTGCCTCGGCAATGCGGTGACGCGGGCATATGCCCATCGCCGACGTTTTGGGTGCGGGTTAACATTCATCCTCCCAAACAAGTGTGCTTCCGTGTGCCATCCTTCGTCAGCGCTGACACGCTGGTGTAGATTGGCCAAATACCGTATGTATGGCGTCAGAGACTGCTGGACTACGCCATCATTCCATGTGGGTTTTCATTTGATGGTGCCTCTATTGGGAGTTGTCTGTCGACGTACAATGTATATCAATCTTCTCGCAGAACTCCTTTGCAACTGCCTCCCACGTTCAGTGGACGACAAACCTTCGTTGGCATATTTCGTGCGACTTTATGACTCTAAACAACAGTTACCGATCAATCGGATACTTCAATAAATACAACCCCAGCGGAACAACGATGGGAGAATAACAAAGGAGTGAATAGCGAAGACATAACTTAGACTAGACACGGGAAACAACAACACTCTTCTCCACATTAATACCCTTATCACACTGTAAACTAGAAGGTTTTTCAATGAGCTGATGAGCACGTACCTCGATATCAGGGGACTCATGATCAGAAGCAGGAAATTTGATTCCAGAAGAGTGCGTATGAGAGACGGTTCCGCCTGCGTAGTAGGACTCTCCACCGCGAGACCCAGACCCAGACATGAAACCAAATGACCTCCGATGTTGTCTGAGTTTTTCACGTCCGTTGAGCCTGCATGAAAGAACACAGAAGAGATGAGAGGGCCAGGGGGGTGAATTACAAGATACACATACATAGCGACTGGGGAATGTGTGTCAGTCTACAGTAGCATAACGTATAATAGAGACGTACAAAAGGTGTTAGCGTATAGCTTGGTCACATTCACATGCAGTCCGAGCCTTGAGGGAAGCCATAAGTTACAGAGAAGGGTTCGCTATTGTGAAACTTACCAGTAGACGTGTGTACCAGTGCCGAAGAAAATGATCAGGATGAGCGTCTGAATCATGGTTACAAGTACGCCGCGTTCAATGACATACTGCATCAGCGATTTCAAGAGGGAATCCGTCCTACATGGGTCAAACATTAGCTGTGGCGCTCGAGTTAAACGATGTGAGAGTTGTACGATTCAATTCCGGTTCTAGCTGACCCCAGCTGAAGGCAGAGAAAAATCGTGGCAAGAATGTCCGCGACGGAGGAGGCACCTTTGTTTATGCCAGCAAAGACCTATCCAAAGATGTGAGATATCAAATGTGGACCTTTAAATCCAGCAGCGTACGGCGAATATGGTACTTCTGTTCACCAAGACATTGTGTTTGTGGGTAATCATCACTACTGAGCAGCCTTAATAGTTCGTTGAATCGTCGTTCGGTGCGATTCGTATAGTATAGGACATACCAGTTCCGCCAACTGTTGCCCCATCGATGAGTATTTTGTTGGCGACCAAGGCAGTATGAGAAACTTACTGAAAGAGATCATTGCAAACAGCATCTATGAACGGCGTACGGTTAGCATCGGTTACCTGGAAATTTCACATGGCTTACCACCAGCCCAGGTACAAGAGTTCTAGCCTTTCCCGGGCGCATCACTGAAAGAATATGTCTTAGTCCTGATGATACCTCACGCTAACGTTGCTGCACACCATTGTATATTTGCCATGCGAAATATGCTTGTGATCTGGGCATCATTAGTGCCAATAATGAATGCAATGAGCGGATGCGTTGCGTACATTAGAGTGATGAAAACCGACAGTACGCATTCGACGGCAAGGGTCCTAGTCAAAGATAAATGCTTACATCATGACGCCTGCCTAAGTTACGAGTTGTGAGGTGAAGGAGCGCGGAGTTAAGATGTAACAACGCATACCAGGAGCTGTATAACAAGCTTATCCGTACTTGGGAAATAAGTATATGCTTGTAGAAGGGTGATCCCTGACAGGCTTTAAGAAGGAACTTGTAAAATGAACAACGTGTTATCCAAAAAGCAGTGATTTACATCAGAGAGACAACAGTTCCTTCATATAAATAACCAAGTTCAGAAGACAAAATATGTTTTTCCTTATCAAAGACTTACCCCAGTAGAAGGGCGAAAAGACCTCGGACATATTGATGCCCTCATAGGTTGTAAAGTCCACCGTTGTGTTGAACTGTGAGACATCCATGGTAAAGTGAGGTTGTGAGGAGAGAGCCGCTTATAGGATATGAGAAGGGGGATGTAGCCTGCGTGGCTATGTCGAGGGCTTGGGTTATATATAGGGTTTGTCTACAAAGATCGTATCAAAGATAAGGAGGTGTTGGAAGGGAGTGGAAATGGATTCAGCGCTTGGGCCTCGGTCCTCACATGTCAACTGCCTTCAAGTAGTGTAATACCACAAAAAATGAGGAGACATCCGAGAAGATTGATGTTGTTTGTCGGCATTTCGAAATAAACCCATGAGGAAGGAAGATTTGGGCAAACTGCTAAGTCCGACAGGCAATTTGACACTGAACGTACCTAAGAGAAAGATCCATCTTTGGGGGTACGTCCAGACAACCCCGCACAAAGAATATTGCGTGTGACAGGAATATCTTGACTACCTCGTGGGTACTTTTTTTTTTGCAAAATTGCTATTACCATATACATCATTGTTAGGCTGCCGTAAACTCAGAACTGCATAGAAATTTGAACCATTTGATTAGTGGTTTTGAATGGGAATCAGCTGATGTAGATTTTTGGCAGTGCCCCATTAGCCGATCCCCGAGCCATCAGACAATCGCAATCGATTGCTAGGTTTTGAATCTTTGACCACTGTCTACATATTCGGAGGTGGTACCCACAGGTGCGTTGAGGACGGAACTATGTATCTCGGCACGTTTCGATGCACTCTCTGAAGGAAGAAGAGTATTTCACGTGATATTTGTTTGACGTGGCGACTTAGGCACTCTGGTCATTGCAGTCTGGAAGTCTGTCTTCAAGATTGCATCGCAGGAAAAACCGCAAACTTGTAGTCGCCACTCACTATCACAAAGTCAGACTACCCAAGTACGCACATGTGCATAGTGCCTGAACTTTCCGGCTATACCTTTACGACCCCGACACGGTATTGGTATCGGTCTATTTTTACTGATCAATAAATAGTGCTTTGATTCATCACTGAACACTGAAATAGCGTTTTAGTTCATCATTGAAAATTCTGTCGCTGTTCTATAAATATGGGAAACTTTCAATATGCTGAGGGCGGGCTTGTCTGTAGATATTTTATATTTTATCCACTTTCTACCTTTACTAGTTGACCTCTACTACTCGACCTCTTACATGTTTCATCGGCAAACAACATCGTAAGTAATAAGTAATCAGTATTGAACAACTTGGCACCCGATATTCCGTGGTCACCAATCACCTATATGTTCTGTGGTTACCATATGTAGTAACTCTGATAGTAAATTAACGTGAAAACAGCTACTGATCAATCATTGAATTCACCATAACACACGACTTCATCACGCCATCAGGTAACATATCAAATATACTCTTAGAGCTCTGCCAAAAAGGCATTATGAAATTTTATGAATAACTTCGTGTCTGCGGATGAGGTACCATGCCCGCGGATGTCAAGATTGAAGTTCCCAGGTAAGGTGGACCGAGAATGTACTGGACGGCTCTTGGGAATATGTTTGATACCCAGCTATGTATGTACGCAACAAGCCGATTAACAATCATCCGCTAATCTACCCAATTGCCCATCATCCCCGTTTTCAGGTCCTTGAATAGTAGATTTGACTCTGGCACTAGCTTGGATTGTATGCAGCTTGATCTTCAGCTCTCTCCGAAGGTTTGCCAGACTCATTTTGACAAATTTAGAGGTGCTGCATGTCGACTATCAAGACACGCTAAGCCCGGCAGTTTGATTATGAACTCAAATGGCCATAGTGCTTATCGCTGCAGGCACCGGCCTGTTTAAGCTTATATCTCCACGGTAATACATAAGGGACATTGAAATCATTTTCCTCACTGTGCCTACATAGGAATGCGGGTGATCGAACAAACATCTCGGAGATTTTATCCGAGCTTCAACAACCGATCATCGAATTGTCCTTCCAAAAGCTCGATCTGATCAAGGCTATGAAAGCCGATTTGCTTTCGTTCGCCTTACGTTCTGGCAGGTATCATGTTTCCAGATAAATCTTGCCGGCCTTTTGGGCATAACCTTGAAGGCCTGCTGCTTGCCTTGGCATCGACATTCTTATTCCTTCTCTAGGCATACTAGTTTATCATATCAAGAGGTCGTATTAGAGCTATCTCCCATCCAAAAAATGCTGAATCAATTCGCACATGGACTGATCGGCTTCTGTTGGGGGTTTTCACACCCGCAATGTCTATAACGTCGGGTGCTTATGACCATTGCTATAATTTGCTACTGGCTACCTGCTCGACTTGAAAGCATTATTTTTTCAAACAGGTTTCCTATGGAAGTCACTGCCGTATACCTTTGCTAGTATTAATTGCTCACCAGCGTTCACCTCCCTTCGGCTTCTTATAATAGTGCCCGAAGTTGCAGGATTACTGCTTATTTCAGTCAAGGATACGATTTGGCGTTGCAATGGGTATTGAAGGTACCAAACGAATCGGTCGATTTTCTACTAATATGCTGGTGACCCGCAGGCGATGGATATGCATTGCTACTTGATCCGTAGGCCACCTCCCTTAGTGGGGCCTTTCTCACCTTGGAAATTCATACGATTGGTACGTCGTCGTTCAGTGGCGTAAGTGGACTGAAAAATATCCCGCCACTTTCCATGATGTAATAACCCACCCCTTGTTGATACGCCATTTGATGCTGCCGCGATCATTTGAGCCCTAGCCAACGTGCGTGTTATCTGACCAAGAAATCCAACGTGATTCTCTACGTAATCGGTGACCATTCTCAGCGAGTGGATATCACAAGTGAAATATAACGGGGTTCTGTGAATATACAGCTTATTCACTGAATTCTTGTCAGACATGCCAAATGACTCCACAAACCCTTTGCTTCACTATAATTCCATGGCAAGAGAGAGCCGTGCAGAGTTCCTGACTTCTAATCTCGGAACTCTGTTTGTGTACATATTATCTGCCATGGCCAAGACATCTCTGGGAACTTGGGGAAGAAGATAAAAATGGGTTCCGAAAAAGCAAAGAGATGGGATGGATCACATGTTTCCATGCGATGCCCTGAATAAATCCATCAATGGGTCAACTTACGTACATTCGTGCGTCGATGGACGTCTCGTACGCCAGCATACTACATGTCCAATTTCCTTGAGTGAATACAAGGAAGCAGCTCTATTCCCAACTTGCACCTCTCGTCACCGTTCAAGAACGCTCAAAATATGAAAGAATGCCGTTGACAGACCTTCCCCGGTAACACGCAAGGAGACGGCATACCGTCAAGTTACACAACTCCGTTGACACAGCTCAATGGAGAAAAAACACACTAGGATTTGGAAGTCGGCCCAAATTCGTCCAGGTATTATTCGGTTCATGTTATTGAACACCATGCAGCTATGATGATTCTACATTCGTTCTAGTCCGGATTCGCCGCTATTGGAGTTTTTTCCTAGATTAGCAACTTGATAGTCACGATGTTTCTCAAGAGAATACTGGACGTCGTTGAGAAACCCAAGACTCGATGAGATTCCAACAACAACCAGAAACGCGATACCTTCCGCGGGACTTAGCAGATTTTGGGCTCATGTCAATCATACGACATAGAACGAAGCCTGGAAATCCCGCCCGTTCGAGATTCCTCTGATGATCTCAATCAGGATGAAAGTTTAAAGTCGAATGAATATACAGCTATGTCAACCCAACCAATCACATCATATATCGAATGCTCGACTCCTCCACCCACTCCTAGAGGTTTCGACCTCTTTCCTATCCTCTCTTCTTTGCTCAGCATGCTCAATCTTGCCCCTTAGCTCCACGGCACTTGATGCAGTATCCTTCAAGGCGGACTCTGCGTTCCCTACCGTCTCTTCTACACCCTGTGCGACATCATCTAGTACACTGGATGCTTCTGGTTCTTCGGCATGGTAGGGCCCTGCTTCGTCAGAGAAAAGCATTGACCCCCCGCCGACTGCAATGGATGTCTCTGTTTCTACCACTGTTGGACTTGAGTGGGGTGAAGGAGCCCCTTCGGACTCTCCATCAGTCGCAATCGTAGTCGTTGTATGTATGACTCCTTTCATCGTTGCCGTCGTGCTCGAATACGCATGTGTCTCTGTTTCTGTTTCGGACTTGAACCCGAAAGCCTCTGGCCCCTTGTGTAATAAGGCTTCCCAGTAATCTATTATGCCTACCTCGACGTGTTCTTGCATAGGATCGGGATCACTTCCAGCAACTTCTGGGTGTTTCGTTTCAATGGCGATGGACTGCGCCTGTTCCTTTACAACCGCAAAGCCCTCTGAAAGCTTTTCCAATCCAGAGCGTATTCTAGCCTCCAGTATGCCAGCCACGACGCGTTCAACGACTGGTCCCGCCATTGGCTGCACGAATAACTTGTTTAATATCCAATGTTTACTTTGATCAATCTTGAACTTGACACTGGGTAACACTGTACGAACGCCCAAGACTGTGAATAATGGCGAATGGTGTGAAGTTTCGAGATCGGAATCAACGTCTGTAGATATGTCGATGTCAAGGCTGAACCCTTCCGCATCTACGCTCAGTAGGCCTTGGTCCGCGTAACCCAGTATGCCACCAGTATACGAGAAGAAGAAACCTAGGTCTTTGATGGAAAACTTTGCGCCGTCTATGTGAAGCTGCAACCTACTGCTGCTTGACGTCCTGGCGCCATCGCTATGGAATTCTTCCATGTTGATACGGGTTTCATTGCTTGTCCTCAACACCAGGACGTTTGGAATAAGATCCAAAGCAACCCCACCAACTTGCCCGGGACCCATCCTTAGCATGTCAAGAGCACCTGCGATATTGCCGCTCTTATACTCGACTCGTGGCATAGGAATGCCTATCTTCTCTGCCATTCCTATGATACGGGGCAAAAACCAGCCAAGGAGGTCCTGTATGGCTTCGTCCTTCCAAGCGCGCGCACGGCGACCTGTATACGTGCCCAGTCCTAAGGCAAGAGCTGCGAAGTTTCCAGAATCTATATGTAGAGCGGATAGAGCGCGGGTGAACTTCATGGTGCTTCGGTCTTGGGTAAGCGCAGTAGTGTATGTGTTGTACGCGCCGAGGAACGTGCGAAGGTTCTGCGCCCAAGGAGGGGGAGGAGACGAGGCAGAGGAGGATGTAAAGAGGATGTGGCCGCCGTCATAGATACTTTCGAGTGCACGAGTGCCACTTCGAGACGTAGCGTAAAGAGGATGGGACGATGAGAGAGCGCGAGAGAGCCAGAGGTCGACAGAGTGGAGATAGTGCTGAAGGTCTATATCTGGCCGCATGAGCGCTGCAGAGGCATCGTCTGGGGGTGATGCGTGTTCCGCCATACTGCTAATGGTGGCCGCGAGCGAATCTAATAAAGGGTCGAGGGATTGACCAGACGCCAGACGCTCGGCGAGCACTTTTAGATCATCCAAGGTCTTCGAGGTTTCAGGTGCGGGCGTTACAGAGATTAAGTTTGAGCTGTCTGAGGTGACGTTTTCAGGCATTTGATTACCTGAGATAATCTCTACCGACTGTGAAATTTTTCCGATATATTTACGAATGATGGCTAGAAGATTCTGCAGTGCGCCAAGGGTCCGGGGGTCTTTGTGTGCGCGTACGAAGAACTGTTGGTGTTGACAAATGGTGAGTTTAGTAAGAGAGGACTTGAAAGGCAATACTGACATCCTGTGTCCTGGTAACAAATACGTCCTTGACAGTTTCTTGTACTTTAGATTGGTGCTTGACGTCGTCTAGTTCTTTGAGAACGTCGTTGGCTACACCCTCGACGTTGCTTGTAAGGACGTTGAAAGATCCGCCATCGACGTTAGTTGCCCTTTCGAAACCTTCGGCTGCTACTTGGACTTGCTGGGCAGCACTTCCAACATCTTCAGCGATCTGGGTCAAGACTTGACGCGTCGAAGTAAACACATCTGCCAAGAGCAAACGAAAGGTCGAAGACAAGGTCAGAAGCCTAACGACTGCTTTAAGAGACCGAACTAAGTCTGTGGCGTCGTGAGCCAACTCCTCAGATGTAGGAGCTATCCCGGGTTAAATTAAAGACTGACAGGAGAGGGATAGTGTTACCTTGTGCTTGTAATTGTGCAACGCTCTCCTGACCTGCCTCTATGGCAGTATCTGCATTGACACGCAGTGGAGGTCCATCTAGTTGCGAACACTGATACAAAATGTCCTGAAATTTGTCGTCCACTGCACATAACCAACATAAGCAGTTTTCTTTGGGACGAGATGAAACATACCATTCTTCTCTAAACCTAACTGAAGGACGGATTCCAGAAGCTCTCTTAAGTCCTCCAGAACACGTCGTCCGTTGTTACTCAATTGACCTGTACCACGAAGATAATGGGCATTATAGGTCAGGATGTTGGAGTCTACCGTTGATCTTAGAAGAGTATTCAGTTGGTCTTGTGAGGGCAGCTTTCCAGACTGGAGGGCTGTGAGAATGTCAACTGTTTTATCAAGAGAAGATGTTGTAGGCGGAGGTTCTGGAGATTGGTACTTTGGAAGGAGAGGCTCTCTTTCCTCTGCGTAACTATCGCCCCGGAAACAGGAGAGACATGAGCCCATGACAGTGAGGTAAGGTAAGATATGGATGATGTCATACTTTAAGTGGTAGTCTTTATATCAAGCTTGCACAAACAAAAGCTGGGTTAGCATATGTCTTCGCTATTCAATGTGCCATCTAAACTCTTGGCAAGATCGAATACTTCAACCAGCGTAGGATAATAGCAGAGGCACAAAAGGATCGATTAGCTCAAGCCAACACCCAAGCACAAAACGCCAAAAAATGAAGCTAGTAGGAAGCAGGTAACTGCGTTTGTCTTCCACATGTTTAGGTCCTTCATTTTTTTCGGTTACTTACAGGCTTGATACCAGATTCGTTCCAAAGTCCTCGACGCTTAGAATCGGATTTCCCCGCATGCTCTACTCTACTGTGCCTTCTGTTTTCTGTTCGTCAGATGCTTGCTTGAGGCATCTGCTTCTGCGGTTCGGTAGATCTTCTACATATATATCTGCCACTAAAACGAATTGGGTTGTGGAGACCTATGATCCAGATGAATCATCTTGTCATCAGGCGGACAGCACCATCCATACATGGGAGCACCTTGAGCGATGAATAACATCCTATTTCGGCTTAAATACCCTCTCGGATGCTACGGCGCCTCCACAGGACAAACGTCTGGACAGACACGAGTAAAAATCATGAGACAATTATCGAGCTCGAATCAGAAGCTCACAATACAAATTATTGCTTCGTTGGCTACTACAAGCAAGATGCTACTTATATTTATCTATTGTTCCTGAGGACCGTACAGTACACCTATTGGCCAAGCTCTTCCTATTGTGTGCGTTTTATGACCATTCCTATGTAGAGAGCAGGGCTATCGCTGGTATATTCAACGGCTGGACGTGTTCTTGTCAAGAGCCCTGGATCCGCACCAAAAGCGATACAGAAGTCGTTACACCTCGTCTCAGATCACAAGAAGCTGCCAAAACGTGAGATCCAATCAAAGTAGCATTGGGGTCTATTGGGGTCGACTCACAAGTTCACGGAAACTTACGACGTTTACTTCCCTTATGAACTTCCAGGACACCTTCCCTGCGTTCTTCAACCCTATTCAGGAACTCCACCTTTTCCAGATACCCACCACCCCTTCGATTCGCTTCTAACTCATCTTTGAGACCCAAGTGCCCTGCAGATTCTACATGAGCCTGCCAATCCATTGCGGATTTATCAAGTGTGGATAGTTTCTTCGGTTTCTGCGAGGATGGGGTAGGGAGGGCCGCTAACGCGATTTTTGGTCTTCGAGGGCCTGGACGCTTCATAGGAGGTTTGGTAGAGGTAGAAGGTTCAGGAAGAACAACCGGAGCTTCTGCAGGTTTAGATGGGTTTGTGAGGTTCTCCTCAGCCGTGTCGTCTTGCTGTTCAGGTGCGCGCCATAAAGGCCATTGTCGCGCATCAGCAGAATCGGCAGCCACTTCAACTACTTTCCTAGCCAATAGTATGAGACAGTAGTAAGAAGAGAAAATTATTCAAGACGTTACGTGATAGTATCTCCAGAGAACTTGTACTGCTTCTCTACTTTTACCATCTCTTTTGGAGGTGCAGACTGAGAGGGCGCTGAAGCCAGCGATTCCTGGAACGAAGACCACATCGCGTCTCTTGCCCTAGAACGTGGCCTTGATTTATTGCGGGATATAGTCAAGTGTAAAAGAACGCACTTTTTCGTTTCTATTTCGTCTTTCTCTAGTTGTGGTGCTGGTGATAAACGAGGACGCTTGGACGCTGGTTCGTCGTCGGATGATACAGACTCTGCACAAGTCCGCTGAGGCGCTAAATTTAATGCAAGATATAGACATGACTACATACTATCGTCAGCATTAGGAACATAGTCGTCGTCTTCAGAGTCAGAGTCTTGTTGGTGCTGCGCTGACATTGTAGTCCTTACATGAAATAAAGCAAGCTCGGACCCAACAACAACAACAATTGGCTCGGCTAAGCCCATCATCTTTGCTTTCATGGCCTACGCTGGTTTGTGCAACGCCGGCACTTGCATAAATACAGTTGTCGTGCTACTACAGTAACCAACCTCACCGCAGAACAGTCAACAACCAGTGCTAGGAGGGCACAAAGATGAGCTCAAGGCCAGATCAGGACGATCGGGACAACTCTCTTGGAGGAGGTGAGTGTTATTAGCCTTCTTGCTACGTCGGGCACATGTAAAGCTATCTCATAGGCAGCGATCCGACCCAGGACTCACACTCGAATCCACCAGCCGGACTTGTAGACGATATACTCTGCAACGATCTTGTCTGTATTACCCTTCCGTACAGCCCTTCCCCCGGTGAGAAACTGAGTGAAGATGTCGACGGTTGGACCGAATGCCTTCTTAGGCGCACTGTGCTGACTGAGATCATCCTCACTCCCAAGTTTCCTAGCAGGCCCAAGTACCCTCCCGACGTTTGTTTCCGCATCGGTCCATCGCGAACAGGGCTCGGGATGTTCGCAACGCGAGACCTCGCTATGGGAGACCATATCCTTACCGAGCGACCGTTGACTGTTACGCCCACCGTCATTCCTATGCCCAATTTTGCTAGGACACTCGAAGCACTGTCAGCAGAATCACGACGCCGAGCAATATTGGCTCAATGGGAGAAGACTTTCTTGCGGCCGTGTTTCGAACGTCTAGATTCGGAGGCTCAGGCTGAATTTTTGGATCTGGCGAATAGCCACATGGAAGATGGAAGCGGTCCCGTCCTGGGCGTCATCAGAACCAACGGATTCGAGGTGGCTGGTGTGGCAGACCCCGAGCCAACTGGTGAATATGCGGCTGTGTGCAAAATTATGTGCCGAATCAATCATAGGTATGTCGTTTGTATCAGCTATATTACCAAGGACGCATCTCACGAAAGTTTAGCTGCAGTCCATCTGCTGATAGATTGTTCGACGTGGCTTCCTTTTCGTTCCAGCTAAGGGCCACTCGTGCTGTCAAGGAAGGCGACGAGATCTTCGTCTCGTACTGCAATGTTCTCGAGGCAGCCGCAGACCGTCAAGAGTATCTCGCATCGTACGGAATCACATGTGTCTGTACCTCTTGCTTGCCCGACACCAGCGTTTCCGACCGTCGCAGGCTAGACCTTCGTGCGAGTATCAAAGACATCGACAAGAATTACGACATCTGGCTAGCTGATCCATTACTTGCTGATGACTATACCATCAAAATAAGCTTGCACTGGATCAAGGTGATTGAGTTGGAAGCCCTAGAGGCGTCGGATGCATACAGACATCACTTGCATGCCATTTTCAGAGCATATGCTGCGTTGGGTGACATAGAAAATGCTACTAGGTATGGAAAAACACTGGGGTATTGGCTACTAGGACAGTCAGGAAAGGAGGATATGTTATTGAGGATGCAAGACCCGGAATATATACAAGACCGAGGGGATTGGGGCATACGTAATTGTTCTGATTACGAGGACGAAGAGTTGTAGGACCTGCGCTCTATAGCATTTGTCTTCCCTATATACCGGGTTTGTCTGGCTACCCTCTTGCGCTGGAGTAAAGTTAACAATACGGTAAGCTAACAAAGCCCATATTGCATCGCGGCACGATTGGAAAAAGACTAGTCATGTACGCTTGCATCCAGACCACCTGTTTTGACTAAGATCAAGAAGCTGGCACCTCGGTATTTATTGCGAGCGCTGGTGCTATGAGGGTGATTTTTTTTAGCCATGCTCGAGTTGAGGATTGCTTTCTACCTACCATCGTTCTCGAGTTTCAACAGATATCCTACAATGCCTTCCTCTGCCCATCCGTTCCGTGCTGCGTCCTCACGCTCAGCTTCGGACGATGTATAGTAGTGATCGTGTGCAGGGGCATTGTGTAGCTGGAAGAATGGAACCAATCCAGCTCCAATCGAGGTATGTACATAACCTAGTATGCCTTCTAAGTGATAACCTTCACGTTTGATGGCATGATCCCTTTCCTTGGTTGATGTTGTAAGAAAGTGGTCCGTCAGTCCTATGGCGTACAAGCGAAAGAGCGGGACCGTGCCAGGTTGTTCTTCAGTGTAGATGTAGCCCGTAGATGTACCTTTCGGTCCTTCGATGGAGAAGCCGTAAAAGTCAATAAGGTATTTCACTTCCGTTGTGTTGGTGGAGTATACGTGGTCAACAAGGTCGGTACTCATTGCAGACCATATTCGGGCGGTTCCTGATCTCTGCTAAAGGAACATGAGGAATCAGGCTAAAAGGTGGGATAGATAGAATGAACTGACAAGATTGGTTTCGACGGAACACCAGACGAGTTGTACAACACAAAAGATGGGAAGGAAGCTAAACAGCTTCATGAGGCCAGAGTCGTCACTTTGATTTTCGAAAACACTGGACCCTGATCGAATTGATCAAATTGATCCAATAAATCATGTCACCAAACAATGTGAGTTAACCGTACAAAGACTCTACAGATATACGTCTTCCCTCCTTCAGTTCAATAAAGCTACCATTGAGACCTTGCTTCTTCTACAAGCAGTATCAAATCGGAGAGTCGTTCCCCTATACACCACTTTGAAGGCCATTACAAAGACCCTCAACAATAGCAAGCACTCCCCAAGCTCCAGGGTCCGGAGGAAGAGGCTCTGTCCCCCTCGAGATACTGACGTATGCAGCCCTACCAAGGACTGCTTGCATTGACTTAGTGCCTTCCACACCTTTCTTGCATGCTTCAACAGCCTCCTCAAGTGAATTCCCGTCCGAAATCGCCGTGCAGAATGGTTCTAAAGCGTCTATCAAAGTGCGATCGCCTGGTCTAGCTGGTGTATGCTTTCCAAGCGCTTTCAACCCTGCGCGTAAGGCTTGTCCCCATTGCTGAAGAGTAAGAGTATACTCCTTTTCTTTGAGGGACGCCGAAATTGCGTTAAGAAAGATCCCGAAAACTGAAAAGTTGAGATAAATGGGGTGCTTAAACCTTTGGCACATCTATTCGTAGTCTACTCACGAGCACCGATAGTCCCGCCCATGCGATCCTCCAATATATCACCGATGAACCTAACAAGCTCATGTGGACTCATCCTGGCTACGTCGCTGCCCCTCTGTTCCAGAAAAGATAAGACCGCTTAGCGGGCCAGTAGTATTAGAGATGCGATGGCTTTCCTAGTTCCAACTAGATCATACCTCTCGCACCAGCAGCAAAGGTTTCACCGCAGTCTCCATCACCAACTACAGTATCGAACTCTGTGAGCGCGCTCTCCTGCCGGAGTACTGACTCGCACGCGAATCTGATACCCCTTTCAGAGCCACCAGTGATATTTCCAGCATGAGATGGTTCCTTTGGTGTTTCTCGCGGCGGCAATGAAGCCTGATGTAGTTCGGGACTATGTGGCCTGATATCCTGAATAGTTTGTCTTAGGTTCCAATGGCTGCGAGCCCCAATCCATGCAGTTGCATCTGTTGGGTCATCAAGAAGACTTAGAATGTCAATCGGACTATCCCAAATCGAGGAAGTCTGAAGCACCCGATAAGTCCCTGATAAGTTCAGGATAGAAATAGAGAACCCTGGCGCATTGAGAGATGTCATGTATGCAGAACAGTATACCCGGGCTGGGTGTACGCCTAGACTCGCTAGAAACGCCAATCAATCGGCCGCCACCCGTTGAGCCTCTCAATCTATAATGGCTCACCCAATTGCTCTAGAGCTTCGTCAACTATCGCACCCATCTCGAGTTGCGATATACCTCCGAGGTTATTTAGGAACAGGACCACTTCGTCAGCAGCCGCGATGTTCCCTTCGGGATGTGGAAGCCTGATAAATGTGCCTCGACTACCTTCCTTCGAAGACATGATTAGGTCAAGCATTTCGTGAACGAGTATTTCTGGGCCTTCCATCTTCTTTCTCGTCACTCCCGGCTCATTATGTAGTCCTAAGCCTATTTCGCATTCATCTTCTGCTATCTTCATTGAATTGTTAACGCTAGGACCTCGGCCTGGTACATGGCAATGCTCCAATCCGACCCCTACACTCGACAGATTCTTAACAACCGCATCTCCCAGACTTTTCACCCGGTGCAGGCTCTCTCCTCTCGCGGCTAAGGCACCGAGCACCTTGCATACCAAAATATTTCCACCAAGCCCTCGTGCACCCACTAGGCTCTTTCTGACTTGCGAGCTAGAATCCGAAGCAGGCCGGAGTAAGGATACATCGTCTGCAACAATGACGCTCTCAATGTGGATGTTAGAGGACGCCAAAGCTTTTTCGATGGCGAGTCCAAAATTAAGACGGTCCCCTGTATAGTTGTTAATGATTACCAGGACATCCTTAGGGGGTTCAAGCGGATCATCATGAGTAAGTTGCAAGGCCGCGGTACCGGAAGAAGAAGCGAGATAGATTGTCTGTAAAATCTGCTTCGCACTAGGGCTGGCAAAGATATCTCCAGAAACTGAGGCCGAGAGCATCCCATATCCCGTATAACCAGCGTGGGCGGGTTCATGACCGGCGCCCCCTCCTGAGATGACAGCAACGGTTGCATGAGGGCCCTGAAAATTCTTTGCTTTTGGTTTTGCACTATTCACAACGTAGACTGATTTAGAATGGGCGTGCCTGAACACAAGTTGCTGATAAGGGCGGTCTGCAATTGCTGTGAATAGTCACTTACAGCCCGAGTGCGGGGTTGAGCGCCACGGCCCCTTTCAGTGACTTGAGTACCAAACCATCCGCTGAATTGAATACGTGCTTTGTAGACATTATGGGGTACTCTCTGAGACTAAGGTGCTTCGAAGAAGCATCTTTTCGCCATCCCCACCTGACCAGATACTTGTGAGGCTCCATCTGAACCTCACATGATGCCTTGTAAGCCGCATCAATCGTCTGTGTGTGTGGAGATTTTGTCGTTACTTGATGTCCAGATATTTGTAGGTGTGCTTTATCGAGTATTGAACAAGTCGCCTTTGTATGTTTGTATGTAAGTGTTATATTTGCGGCGGCTCGGCTCTCTGTTCAACGTTCAATACACTTCGGGCAGCCAGCCCTATTTCCTGGGGAAAAATGTATTAAAGTAATATGTTTTGTAACTACCTATTCAAATTT
>JABCKK010015904.1:0-13333 GCA_018221785.1 Calocybe gangraenosa
TGGAAGAGCGTAGCATCTGCGTCTCAGGTTCCTATGAGCGTTTGTGGCAAGTACCTACATAGCAACGATTTCGGAATTGGGTGGTTGGAATCATTCGATTACTGAGGCGACCAACTTGATGAATACAGCTATTTCGATCAGACCTTGGCCCAAGTATTAAATACTGCCGTAGGCATATCCTAGTTCGTAGTAGTCCGGATTTTTATCTATTGTTGAACTTTTCAAGCGGATTGATCCAGGTTGAACAATAGACAAAGGGCTTTGTATGTGTTTGCTTGGCCACCCCCGTCCTTGGCTCAAGATGCTGCTAGTATACTACACGGTTCTGCTCGTTGAGCATGTTGGATTCAGGTAACGGGATGCTGTGGTAACATGCATGTGCGCCCATGGGCTCGCGCTGTTCAACCATGTGAGTTTTGAGCCAAGGGGAAGGGACGGGATATTTGTTATGGCGACAACGGAGTTGCCATCAGGGCCACATCTTATGGTGTTGTGCTAGTACCGCCGTATATAAGTACCAGATCTCTATTGATGGCCTCAACCCTTTCCCTCGCTCCCCTCCCTACAGCTCTTTTCTTTCTTTTTCTTTTCAATCTTATCAAACGCAATCTGGTCTATTGCGTTTATTAGCCAACCGTTCTGAGAATGGCTCCAAAATTCAACCTTCTTTCAAGTGCTTCCCTCCTCGTCGCTCTTTGCGCGTCTTCTTCTTTCTTTGTCATGGTGGTGCAGGCAGCACCATGGCCGTTACATGCAAGACACGCGACACACCGAGATCGTGTCGTCGGACGTGGTCTACGGCTCAAGGCTTTTCATCCAAAAACTACGTTCAAGGTAAGATTGGAATCGACCACATCTGCGCGTCGCGGACGAACTGGGAGCTGAAAGAAACGCTCTTTCTGTTATAAAAATAGACATTCGGCGCAGAGGGCGTCGAGTCTCCTGTACCTGAGGCCTTCCGTGGTTCATCAGTAGCACCTCCGATAAACGACTCTGCACTCGCGTTCGTTCAATCTCAACTCGGTGTCAATGCCACTCAGCTCGGGTATCGGGTTGGTTTCACTGGGAGTAACGGTGGAAAGTTTGCTTTCGTCAAGCAGTTCCATGTGAGGACCCCCCCCTTTTCGTTATATGGTTTTTACTGGCAGGACCGTCTAATTTTATTCGGCTCGTCCCCCCGCGATGCTTAGGAAGGTGTCCCGTTTATTAATGCAGGTGCCAATGTTGCCTGGTTCAAAGGCAAAGTCGTCGCTTTCGGATCATCTTTTGTAAACTTTTGTAAGTGTTTGTTTTTCTTATTTCCCCAATGCTAGGAACACAACTCCTCACCTCCAACAGCCACTATCGCAGACCCAAAACCATCTCTCGACGTTCAGTCGCTCATTCCAAAAGTCGAAGAAGCCCTCGAGGGGAAATTCAACGACCATCCGCCAACGATTGAATACCTCGTCAAGGAAGATCAATCCGTCGCGCTTACGCATGTCATGCAGATACGTAACGAAGAGAAGGGGACGTGGTTTGAGGCGTATGTTTGTGCTCATTCGGGGGATATTCTCTCGGTGACGGATTTCACGGCGCAAGCTTCGGTGAGTTGGGGGGAGCGTGCCATTATCTTGTTTTGGTTTTTGAACTGATCATTTGTGCGTTACAGTATACGGTGCTGCCCATTCAAAAACAGACGTTCCCTGAAGGTCAGGAAACCCTTGTCGACCCTCAAGATCTACTGGCTTCCCCCTTGGGATGGCACAGCGACGGTGTCGAAAACACTACCGAAACATTGTACGGGTTTCTTTCCTCCTTGGCTATCTCTTGTTTTAAGGGTGTACTCATCTTAATTCCTAGTGGTAATAACGTCGCCGCCTTTATTAACCTTAACACCACTTCCCAAACAGGCCCTAACCTCACGTTTTCGGTGAAATACGATGACAGCCTTGACCCCACTGTCGAGTCCAACAAAGCAGCAGCGACGATTAGCGCGTTCTATATTGCTAATACGATACATGACGTCGCGTACCGGTATGGGTTCACGGAGGGTGCGTTTAACTTCCAGGCGAACAACTTTGGAAAGGGTGGCAAGGGGAACGATTCGGTGCTCTTGTCGGTGCAGGATGCATCGGGGCTTAACAATGCGAATTTTGCGAGTCCTCCAGAGTGCGTTTTTTTTTTTCTCCCCTATTTTTCTTGTGTGGTGTAGTAAACTAAAATCACCCCTGTTAGTGGTCAGTCGGGCGTTTGCCGGATGTTCATTTGGGATTTGACTAACGTTCGTTCACGACCTCTTTCCCCTCCATTACGAAAGCTGATATACATCGGGACAATTACAGCCGAGACGCGACGGCTCTTTGGAGAACGATATTATCATTCACGAAATGACTCACGGTATTACGAATCGTATGACGGGTGGTGGAACGGGAAGGTGCTTGCAGACTGTTGAGGCGGGAGGTATGGGCGAGGGGTGGTCTGATGCTATGGCCGAGTACGTATTTTCATCCCCCCTTAGGGTTTGGTCTACGGTGGCATATCGAGAGGCTGACTGAAACATTGTTTGACAACACAGCTGGGTCTCTCAGAAATCTAAAGTAGTGGAAGATTTCGTATTGGGACAGTATGTTACGAACAACAAGACTGGTATTCGGACTTTCCCTTATTCCACTGATCTGTGAGTCCGTTTTTGTTCTTTTTTTTTGTTTTAAAGGAAAGCCTTCGCTAGGCTAAAAACTAACCACCGGTTCTTTTCTCTGTGATTAGTAAAGTCAACCCATTGATGTATGCTGACATTGCTAAATTGAATGAAGTACATCGTACGTTCTTTCCACCCCCGCCCCCACCCCTTTCATGGTTTAAACTTATGGGTCTTTTTCGAATATAAAGTCATTGGTGAAGTCTGGGCCACCATGCTTCACAATGTCTTGGCCGCCCTTGTCAAAGAACGCGGGTTCTCTAGCAAGGCGCTCACCAACCCGGACACGTTGGAAGGCAACGTCGTGTTCATGCGTCTCTTCATGGATGCGCTCCAATTGCAGCCTTGTAATCCCACATGTCAGTAACATCCTCACCCCCTCTCCCCCCCTCTCTTCTGCCGTCATTTGAAATTGACTTTCGTGTGTATTATATAAATCAGTGGTAGACGCTCGTGATGCCTGGTTACAAGCTGATCAAAACCTATTCAACGGAGCGAATAAGTGTACGCTTTCTAGAGCGTTCGCTGATCGTGGGCTGGGGATTAATGCTGCTGGTGATTTCGTTAACAACCAAGACGTTCCGGCGGGATGCTAAGATCCTCACATTACAACACCCAAAGCATAGCTTTCTTCCTCTCATACTCACGCACCCTCACTTGTTGACGTCTACTTATCCATGTGAGATAATAGATTAGATTTGGACTTGGATTCTTTGTTCTTTCATGGCATCCATTTCCTCTCCTCTCTGGGTCTCCTTATTTCCATGCCGCACGCTGGGTCACGATCTAAGTCATTCGTCGCTATTTTTGGTCGCTTGTCCTTCTCGCACCCATCTAATGTATATGTACCCATAAAACTATACGAATAATTTGTATCTGCTATACGCATAACGCATAAGGGTCATTGTTCTTGCGGTTGTTTCTGTTTTTTATTTTATTTTAATTATGTTTTTAAAGATCTTTGTTCTCACACTTGACTTGGTAGCCACCGCTTCGTATATCCAAGCCATCCTGTTTGACCCTGATTCAAACGACCCCTGCAAATCCTCTGCGTCTCCACCATCTCGTCCTCGTTTGTTACAGATCAACCTTCTCTGCTATTCCTATACATAGACTTCTGAACACAAGCGGAAAATCCAATCTTCACACATTAAAAAAAGGACCAGTGGCATGGCCGAACTACAGCCTATAATTCCGGTTCAACCACAACCTCAAGCTCAGGACGAGCGAGGGTCCGAGTCACCATCTAATGTCAATACACAGGATGCGCCTTCGCTTGAACAAGCGCCGATTACGGAACAGGAAGTTGGGGAATATAGAGAACAGGATAGATTTCTACCCGTGAGTACCGTCGTCCCCCCGTGCCAAATTACTCTTTCCCAAACACTGTGTCAGACAAAACTCACCCTTCCGTCCTTCTCTCACCTCCCTCTTCCCCCCTTCCCCCTCCCCCGCTCTTTCCCTAGATAGCCAACGTATCCCGTATAATGAAATCTTCCGTACCCCCAACCGCCAAAATTGCCAAAGACGCCAAAGAATGCGTCCAAGAATGCGTCTCCGAGTTTATATCCTTCATCACCTCCGAAGCCGCCGAAAAGTGCCAGCTCGAAAAGAGGAAAACGATTGGCGGGGAGGATATCCTGTATGCGATGACAACGCTTGGGTTTGAGAATTATGCGGAGACGTTGAAGATCCATTTGGCAAAGCTTAGGCAGGTGGGGGTTTTTCTCCCAACTCCAATTATATTGTTTTGGCTGTGTGACGGTCCACTTCCGTGCCTTTTGCTTTTGATGGTTTTCTGCCCGTCCATTTGATTCGTCTCCTCCAACTGACGCATCCCCTTCTTATTCTCATCTAGAGCGGTGCATCTGCAGCTAGTACTGCAAGGGCAGAACACCACATTGAACCCAGATCACTAGAGGACGACTAAGGTGGGATATCCATAAGGAGGAGCCCGCGCCCCTGTTGCCCCCTTAGACAGCACTTTAACAGTCACACCAAGAACCAGCAACATCAGCATCGTTTTAGAAGGGACCGGAAGATGGTAGCCGATTTAAAACCCAACCCAGCCCAGCCGCCCGCCTTCCTTCCTTATATTATTTTTTACAAACTCCACGGACCTCAGGATTGCTGCGTTTCTGCTCAGCACGCTGTGCTATGTTATACGATAACGATACATCATTATCATCATATACCCCTCCTGCTTTCAGACCTTTTTAGGCGGATCTCATTTCTATTACGGAGTCCTTCCCATCCACTCCCCCCTTCGTCTCTCTCCCCTCTCCCACTGGTGAAATGTACTCCAGCCTAGCGCGGCGTGTGTGGGTTTTCTGGAAGAATCGTTAGCTACATTATCATTTATGTGGTCACGTCCATCTTTAAATCTCGGCTTTTTACCCCGCCCACTTTCAGCCGGTTCACGACTGACGGCTGGGTCTTATGAAAAAGATAATTTCCAAGCTCTTTAGCGCACTGTGAGTTTGTTAATGAGGTCATATTGGTAGGACTCCACACATCCACACACATATATATATTGGGTGCGTGCACCCCCCACTAACAACGTTGTCAGCCAAAAAAATCCAGCCCCTTGCTTGACTCGTTCACCACAATAGTGTTATAGACGGAAAGGAAGGCATAAAAGCTGTATGCAAGTAGCATGCGATTTGCTTAGCACCGACAGGTACACATTTTACTGCCACCACATCACCAAGTTCAATCTGATGTCGTTCGTGTTCGTGTGCAGATGTTGAAAAACTATATTTATAGACATATACAGCTACCTCCTACCCAAAATTATCACTCCAGTCCAAATGTTGGGTGGGTGCAAACCCTGATCACGCCTGATCATCTTCATGTTCCCGTTTTTTGGCGAGGGAATCCCATCTATCGTAGGAACGACCTCTGTTGATTTAAGAAAGGCAAGGAAACTCATCAGGGACTTCAAGTAGTTCCTTTTCCAACTGCCCAATGTTGTTTATGTGCTTCAAAGGAGAATAGAGATCGTTAATTTTAACGACTCGGGTTGCCGCTTCAATCCATATAGTGCCATATCGTGACGTGAGACCATATCGCAATCCGTCAACTTTGCGCACGTTCCCAATGTATGGGTTCGCCAAGTTAACGAGAACTTGGTGGTGTTCGTTTGGTTCGCTCATGACTATCACTTGACTGTCACCACGAGGATTATCCTAGCCGCGAACACGACTTCAGACTCGGGAGAGTGACGATCGAGCCGAACAACTCACTGGGGATGGCAAAAATGTCGCCACGCAGTACAATCCTTTAATCCTATCTTTTGGCTTGACAGGATCTGTTACATAGTCATTATTCGTCAATTTTGAAGTCGATCAGGAGACCATCTTACTGTGCCACAGGACAACGCGCATGTATTTTAGGGCAACCAAGTCCTCTATTCTCCTGCCAGTCGGGGTGAGCTTCAAGTAATTTATCTTCCAGGCTGAAAGTGTTTCCCCGATCATTCCTGGCACACTATTGAATCCATCACCTATAATGCGGTATTTCCCATCGGGAATATCGCTGTGCACCGTCGCAACATTGATAATGTTACCCCCACTTTCCTTCCACAAAACTATCATCGTGACGGGCCTAGTGTATCTCCTGTACTTTTCGAGAAAATTCTGATTACAAGCACATTTTAAGACCAGTGGAATAGAAGCCAAACTGAGTAACCCACGTCCGGCACGCTGTCTAAATCGATCAGTAGTGCGGTGCAAATATCTCCGACTTCGATCACTGGGCGTGTTCGTTCTGGCATTGGTGGAACAGCGTATGGACGATGCTGGTATTGGTTGATATGTTGATCATATTGATTATATTGATTAAAAGGCTGCACAACTGGGGCATGGGGACCAGTGGTTGGATGATTTGAGAATCGCGGAGGACGGCCATTCCACTCGTTTGAGGCCATTCCCAGGGAAGCTCCCACCAATAAAAGGGACACAAGGCCTGAAAAGAGAGTTGCACGAACAGTTACCATGGTCTGAGCTGGCAATTGCAGTGGTGGCTAAAAACGAGAAGCTGAAAACTTTCACCCCGCTAGAAAATTTGATGCTCTATATGTACATACCGTCGATTAAGCGTACCGTTGCCGACCATGAGCGTTCTAGGCCGACCGGTGATGCCCACAGGCTCAGAATACTGCGGTGGAGAGATTATATATAAATACGCGCACATAATATTAGAAAAGAGCAGGCAGGACGTACAATGGCCTGTAATCGCGCTCAACCGTAATAACGACACACCGCAACTTCACCTACCATGCATTGGCCAGCCAGGAGTCCTGGCCCAGGACCCCAAAAGTAACCTCATGTATCACTGATGAACAAATGCGAAATCACTGATCCAAGTTCCATCGAAAAGAAAATTAGACCTACATAACCCCACCATAATTAGTCCATATTGATATGGCTGGATCGGTAAAACCCTACGATGTACAAGAACAGCTGCTGGACCAATAATAATGATATATTTTCACCACACCACACCGTTTGCCAAAACGACTCATTCCATACATAGTACCTTGGCAATTAGGCATACGGGGCTGATACTTACGTTTGACTTGGTGAGTCCTCGCACATCGGTCATGGTTAATAGCATCGCCACCACCACCCAACCCAACTTGACTCTGATCGTACACTACACCAGCACCTCACAACTCAGATCGTTTGGTGGAGCCATTTGATCCTTCTGCATCTACGTTTTGTTCTTATTAGAGACGCTAACTAACGCTGATTGTATGTACGCTAAATGCAGGGATACACATCAGATAGATCAGATAGCTCTTGGACCAAGGCGTCTACTTCTTTCACCCAGCCGAGCTTAGCATAAAGCAAAGCCGGGTTAGCTTTTCGAGTAAATGCTTCGATATACTCTATGCCACCTTGGGATGTTGGTTGTAAACCGTACTTTTCTCCGTTAATCCTGAGCACGCCTTTGGGAATACGTGGGCCCGTGGCTCTAACGTCGACCATGCCATCTTCACCTGGATCGGTCGTGACTACCACACGAGTTGCCCCATAATTCTAGGCGCATTCATAACTCAGACCTTCTTCAAACAAAGGGATGATTGAGCCTGACAACTCACTGGAGATGGACTCAGGTCCCTGCTCGATATCCAACAATGTAATCCCTTCAAATATTCTTGAGGAACAGGAGCTGTTGCACAGTCATTACTCGTCAATCCCGAGCTTAGTGGGGGGACTATCTCACCGCGGCTTAGTATCCCCACCATATTCTCTAGAGCCTTCAAATCCCGTACACTGGTGCCAGTCAAATCAATATCCTTATTATTTATTCGCCCCAATGAAATCTTGCTCCCCCGCAAATCTGGCCAATCCGGCGTGTTACGTTCATCGGCTACAATTTGGCGTATCTTCTTCGGGAGCTTTTCACTATCTGCCACTGCAACTCGGAGCAAATTCCCATATTCACTTTGACCCACAACTATCACCTTGACAAGTCTTGTGGGGTCTTGGCCGAGAAACTCCTAAGCAACATTTAAGATTGATCAAAATAGAAGCTCAGTTAAATGACTCACCGGAGGTGCGTCTCTAAAATCTTTTCGCTGTGCCCAAGCTATTGAACCATATGGAACCGTCGAAGGCCTTTGCCTTTTTGTAGGTGGAACGCGATGTTGGACAGCATGTGGAACTTGACCAGACGAACCACGGCCGTTTGAAGTGCTTTGGTTTGGAACAGGCGGATATGGCCCGTGATTATTATAGGAGTTTGACTGGGCAGATAGGGAAATATCAGGCCTGTTCAGGTGGGGGAAATAGGGTGGAACACGCCTGACTGGAACCCTATTTGGGGGACTGTGAGGTGGGAATGAGGAAGGGGCGTTATGAGGCAGCCCCTGGAAGCGATTGATTGGATGACTTGGAGTTAGAGCTGCATTTGGGGGCTGCTGCTGATATTGGCTGGTTGGATTGCCCTGCCAGGGGGGATATTGGTTAGGAAGGTTCGGTGGAAAGACCCCCATGGGAGCAGGTTGTGGGAAACCAGGGCGATTTTGACTGCTTGGAATGACATTGAAATGGTGGTTATCCTGGTAGGGTCCGTAGGGATTGCTTGGACGACCTTGGGTTGGAGCTGGATATGTGGGCTGCTGGTGATTTTGGTTGATTGGGGGGGCATATGGGCGAGGTTGGTTGGGTGGAAAGATGGGAGCAGGTGGCGGGAGACCAGGGCGATATTGGTTGCTTGAAATTTCATTCGGTGGTCCGTATGGATAGCGGTAAGCATTGTGGTGTTGGCTCCCTGGGATAATCATCCCCAACGTTGAAGTTGTGATAAGAAACAATGGCACAAGGCCGGAAAAGAGAGTTGCACGAATAGTGTGCATAGTCAAGCCCAAGCGATGTAGACGAGGTACAGAAGAGAATGAAAAGGACGATTGGAAATAGTAGATAGGAACGAGACCAGCTCGTTTCAGTGTTTGGCTATCTGGCTCGGGGCTTTATAGTGTCCAGTACACTTGTAATTGGTAATAGACAAGCCGACTCGGATCTTCCGGATCGTTTCGAACTGGGTATCGCGTGGAGATTATGAACTCATGCACGGTATATCGTTGTTGATATCAGTTCTACACAGCACCGTAATAAGAACCCCGCCAAATGGGGAATTGTGCGTGATGCGCCACACTGGTGACATATGGTACTTCCTAAAACATACACTACGTTAATTGCATGCCACGATGTTCTGCTGGTTTAATGACGAAAATAATTTTTTGGACCCACATTTCAGGGGTAAACTATAAATAGTCCGAGGGATGATAGATACCAGTGGATAAGGGGTATCAGAGTCGTAGACTGAAAACAAAACGTAGAACTCACCTCATGATGGTAGATGTTCCCTTGGTAAGGTCCTGAGGCGTGATTTGGTATGTCTTGATAGATGTGCACCGACTGGGTAACATTCAACTCGTCCAGTAGGTATTTCTTGCACGATGAGCCCAAGTCCTTCTGGGCTCGCGTCAGATCGTCAAAGGGTATATAACCCGCAGATATGCCTCATACTGCTATTCGAGGTCAGACGCTTCGTTTGTTGCGAGGTTTGAAGGGTTTTTATCGTGGGGGGTCCCCCTGGTCAGGGTGTTAGTGGAGTTATTGGGTGCTGGGCTTAAACAATGCAACTTTTTTGTTTTCAGAGACTTCCGGGAAGATGTTTCCTGGAGAGGCTTGGGGAGTCCTATAATTTGAGTTGGGCAAGATTCATGATCAAACGAAACAACGGCTGGTTGTACTGTGCTCAGATTGAATGATGCCCTGGTAGGATCTGCCTTTGCTTGTGAGACGAAAGCTGTTTCGATGCTGTCTTGCTCAGTCTCTGAATCGTTGCAAATGGCAAAAGGTTCCTCGCCTTTAAAAAGACGTTTTTACAGGATTCTATCAAGGTCAATGGGTCACTGACATTGATGACGAAGCATGTAAAGTGTAGACTCGTCTGAAAAGGAATAAATGTAACTTTTCAAGGCCGCCAAGCGACAAGGCTCTAATAAACAAATAAACACCTGTGCGGTACCATTTGAAGCATTGATAATGATACATTTTTAATAAAACGCTGGATAATTTACAAGTAACAGTAGATGGTACTAGATGGTGCTTAAATAATCACAAGGTTTGAAAAACAAACCAAATGAGATGGCTTGATGAGCACGGGGCAAAAAGATATCAGTAGGAACATTCGGAGCCGGGAAGGAAGTGAGAGAGAGGGACATATCAGGGCAACATTTACATGCAAGTAAGACAAGAGCAACAACGACGGATGCGAAGATGTGATGACTCGATACATAAGCCGGAAAAAAATTCCGGCCTTATCAGCAACCAGTTGCTTTGGCCTGGTGTGTAAGCCAGGTTTGATCATGACCCAAAAAAGTGCGGACAAGACATGGACAACAGCACATCTAGACTTTAACTTAGTCGCGCAGCCTTTTTCGCTACGTTTTGGGGGCTCTATTTAAGCCCATGCGTTGTATGTTCTTCAATGAATAGTAGGCGAACTTTCGAGGCCTTCTCATATCTCAGTCAGAGTCCCTCCTGCGTATAGATTGTTATAAGTATAGGTATAATAAGCGAGATTACGCAAAAAAGGAGATATCCATCATAGCATTTTATCCATATGGCAGAACGAAGGAAAGAAAACCAAGAAAGTGAAACGTGAACAGTCCCTTTGTTTTTTCATATAGTATACGTGTCGCGTCGTATCGTGTCGTGTTGGAGGTGGTAACGTAAACAGCGCAAGATGGCAGTCCACCATTCTAGGCCGGGAGCAGGCAGGAAAGAGCGCGATCATATATCTCCAGCATCATCGCCGCGCGTAGCCAAGAACGCTCCGCCCTTCGCTAATATCGAATTCGCTCGCTGCATCCTGGGTGCACCGCCGCCGCTGCCAAAACCGGTGCTAGGAAATTGGCTAACCCCACCACTTGTGCTAGTGCTAGTGCTAGTGCTTCTGCTTAGACCTCTGGAAGGAAACCCGGAGTCTATAATGGGTCTGGATTCCTTGTAGGTGTCGCTGGAACCGGGATTGAGAGCAGATGAGAGAGGTTGTGGTCGTGAAGGGGGAGTGAAAGGGATGTCGGCTTCTGAGAGCCCCTGCGTCCCGTCAAATAATGCAGAGCTCGAGCGTGTATGATCTACATGATGAGAGTGCGTATCTTGGCCTAACTTAGATCTAGCTTTTGGTCCAGATTTGGAACCCATTTGTCCTGAATTCGAATGTGAACGTGAGCGGGGAGGCTCCTGGGAGGCGGCAGGAAAGGTAGGTGAGATAGGTGAGGAGCCGCTGGTTGAGCTAGAGCCACTGGAACGCGATCTCGAGGCTGAAGTTGACGAGCCATGTGTCATGGATGATTTTGAGCTTAACTTGAATGGATTGGGATTAGGATGGAGAGTTGGGTTCGTAGCAGGTTGGTGGTCGCTGTATCGAGAAGTTGTAGTCGTCGTTGTGGTCTTGCTCTTCGAATCTGAGCCTGACCTGCTCCTGTTACCGTCGTCATTTCCGCTGGCACTTTTACGTATGTAAAGTCCGCCATCGAGATCCGCTTCTGCGTCGTCCTCATTATCATTGCTAACGACCGTTTTACCAGGCGGGGGCTTCGGCTTGGGATGGAGAAGAGGGCCTGCACTTCCCTGGAACCCTTCAAACTCGCCAGAGACATCAGCAAGACTCTCCAACTCTTTTCTTGCCCGTCTCTTCTGTCGTCTTTGCTCCTTCTCTAACTTTCGCCTCTCTTTTCTCTGCCTCCTCTCTTCTTCTTCCGCTTCCTCTTCTTCCCTGGCTAATGCATTGGTAGCACTAGGGTCACCCGCGGATATAGTGGCAATCATCGATGAATCCAGTACCGCAGCATCAGAATCAAAGGTCGAAGTAGACGAGGACAGTGTTCTTGCTCCTCTTCCTCTTCCGCCCCGTCTCTGCCCTTCATCATCCTCATCATCCGATTCTGGAAGATGGATAGGAGGTTCAGAAGGTCCTCCGAATAGGTCGTACCCAAATAATGTGATTCTCTTCTTGCTCCTGCGTTTGTTCTTTTTGTTACTGCTACGAGTACCACCAGGGTTCGAGTGCAGCGACATCCTTTCGGCATCCGTGTCACTGCCCTCCCCGGCGGACAACAAGAGACCTTGAAGTTCGTCTGGTCGGGCTCGAGTGATGCCGTGGGCGTGGGGGTTAAATGTGTCAGTTGAGGACGTTGTTTGCAAGCTAGAGTTTGTGAAACAAGGTACACATGACGAGAAGGCGATCCATATGGTATCTGTTAATGAGAATTGGGTCGTCATTTGGGGGTTTGGGAATGGGGTAAAGGGAGGAGGAGAACTTAGTAGAGGATTCAATCGCCCAGGTCCAATACCCGTGGATATCACGTGTACTCGTATTTTGCCTCAGCGGAGCTTCTACGCACATGATAAATTTCTTTGACGACCGCGTACATTCCCGGACAAGTTTTCTCAGTTTCACAAAATGATACAAGAGATGTACGTACACTCAATTTCCCTCTTTTCTGACCCTCTCTCACATCGACGAGTAAATCGACGAGTAAGATATTTAAGGATGTAGTACTTATTATAGTCTCATCTCCATGAACGATGACTAGATGTCATTAGAAAATTTAAAGGGGACCATCTCACGAACTACAGAATCGGATTCGCCCAATCAGCCAGACGAGAGAAGCCTCGTAGGAAGTTTGGAAAAAATACGCGATTATATCAGGAAAAAGCCGACCACTCTGCTTGTTGGTTGAAGGTGCTTTTGTTAACTTTGCCTTGGCCGACTTGCGTGGGTACAACACCACTCGGCAAGATCGGAAAGCGATCATTTGTAAGTCTCCCGACAGCAAAGAGACCCAGCTGCTCCCAATCGGTTTCTCATGAATAGTGACGAGCTGTAAAATCAACCACCAAAGTCTGCCGGGGCGCTAGTGGTTAGGCGTGCAGCATCCTACAGATGATGAAGCATTCTTACCGTTTTGGACTTCGCCTTGACTATCAGATTCATCCTATGGATTGTTTTGAACCATCCCAGGAATTGCCTCCCTCGTGTGCTGCGTTTTCGTGATCGCTTTCCTTGGAGAAGGTAGAGGTCGTAACATTGAGGCCCTCGGAATTATTGACCCCCCGGCTTCCGACTCAT
>JABCKK010015904.1:20392-38732 GCA_018221785.1 Calocybe gangraenosa
CGTACGAGTCCTAAGGAGAAATGTTCAGGCAGGGTATGGTCTTCTTCCGGGCGTATGCGAGTGGAAGTAAAGCCTAAGGTTTACAACAAACGACAGACGGGGTGAGATAAAACTGAATTGATTGCAAGGGGCGGCAAAGTGGTTCACCTGACTCGTGGAGGCAGGCCCAGAAATGGTTCGTGGGATGAGCAAAGTGGTGTCCTACCTGTGCCGATTTCTGGCCTGGGCTAGGGAAGGAGATAAGCTATGATGGGCTGCATCGATAGGGTTTATACTGACTTTATGCCGCAAAAGACGACTTTAATAAAGGAGGTATGAGCTGTACTGTGAGGTAGAAGAAATCACGGCACTTGTGCATACCATCTAGCTCTTCAGACAGATGGTCTTGCAGAAAATGTAGATGTGCATATGTTTCAGGGCTAGCATACCCACGAGCACCGCGTTTCTTCTTCTTCTTCTTCCTCTTGGGATTACGTTCTATCAAAGGGGAACTGTTCGGCCCATTGGAGTCTAAATCATCTGATGCTTGTGTTTTTGCTTTTGCATCTACATCAGCGTCGAGAGAGGGGCGTTTACGCTTTTTGCTGCTGCTGCCGCTAGCGCCTTCTGGGAACGCCAAGTGGGCTATTGATGCATGAAATCTGGACTGAACTGTTACGGTCTCGCTCTCGGACTTGGACTTGGACTTGAACGGTTTTTCATCGACGGCCATTGCTCCAGACAAAAGAGGACGGAACTCCTAGGACCCCTGAGACCACGCTCATTGCTTAATACTTCAATATGAATGATCGTTTATATGAACGTATGTGTAGTGGAAGCTAACGGATGTTCCTGGGCTATACATATACGTTATAACTTATCCCCATGATGCTTATAGGCTTGCCTCGCTGATCAGTGATCGGTGATAAGTGAGGTGAAACGGGCGAAAATAAGAAAAAAGCAACAGTCTTTATCTTGTACACGATTGATTGATTATTTATTGGTTTCTCACAGATTGACGATGATGGGTGACAAACTTGGGGAAGGGGTCAAGGAAGATGTAGGGGCAAGTGGTATTGAAATCTTGGAAGGGGAATAGGAATCAACATTAGGTGTAGGACGAGTTTAACATTTGCATTCGCCGGGCTTGCAGGTGCACCTGTATGACCGACCAAGTTAGATAAGGTGTCGTTAGTGAGTGGACGACGTACGTGGAGCAAGTGCAAGAAGCAGAGCCACAGCCAGCGTAGGACACAGGAACTTCAGTAGCCTGATAAAAGGGGGGTTGTTGTTGTTAGATACATGATACGGGTAGTTGGAAATGGCTGCTGAGAGATGGAATGAACGTACAGTGTACATTATATCGGTTTGCTGTTGATAGAACTGGTATGAAGGAAGTGGTTTTATTTTTTGGTGGGGTTTGATGGGTGCGCACTTACCTATTTATACTGGTGGTATATATGTAGAGGCGCTGTTTAATCACCAGTAACGTCCTGATTCTGACCTGATTCTGACTTGATAATCAGAATGGAGCCCATGACAATCAAGCTTTGGCCACCTGATTCGTTTCATGATGATACAATCTAGGCTCGCTAGCCTGGTATGTGCTGCTCCCGACACAGCCTTGGGGACAGATTTCACGGTGTTGATAGGATCATGACTGAATGCACATGTGCTGTTAAGCGGTCCACTTGGGCGTAAGAATTGGCTCCGCATTAGTTCCGGCATCTTCGTTCCCAAGATATCAGACATCAGACAGCCCCTCGTATCACGAGGCTTCTGACCGATATATATAGGTGTGTGTGTCTTCGTTCTTCTGCATACGTCGAACCAGAAAGGCTGTTTCTGTAACTTCCCGTTTACGTCCTTTAGCTGTGGGCATCTTTGATGGATAAATTTATATATGCCCGGATAAGGTTGTTTTGCTCTCGAAGTACTCGAGTATGTGGTATTACAGCTGATATCAAGTCGTTAAGTAAACCCGTTGCATAGTGCAAATGCGGCGGGCCTAGGTCATGTTCGTCTTGACCGCGCCCGAACGCCACTGGGAAGACAGCTTTTGGGGCACGCACCTCCTTAGCGGTGCCATCTAGATAAATCGAGGGTAACACTGAGGGTGGGGCAAGAACCTGCATATGATCCTTCCGTTGTTGGCGTCTAGGTTTATGAAACTATGAGGCTAACCTTGCAGGTCGCAATCGATCCTGAGCCCATATCGGTTAGGTTTGCGAGCGTTTCTTGGTGGTAGCTGTGAAACGGGGTGACATATCAAACGTCAAACCTTGAGTTCGGGTTTGAGCTTGGATGCCAGGTTGATGGCGTGATGATTCATTGGTGGCCTTCTAAGCAGAAGAGTTTGGGACAGCAAGGCCACAGTATCATTGCAGAGCTATCAAATTAAGGAAACATCTATCAATACACGCATAGTACAAGAAATAGTCAACAAAGGAAAAAATTCATCAAACCCTCCCAATCATTCATCGTCACTTTCCATATCTTCATCACTATCGCTTTCCTCGCCCTCGGCCACCTCAATCGGGTCGAGCGCAATATCATGATCAGCACCGATATACGAGTCGCAAATGACGTAAAGCTTGAGGTTATGTGTGCCTTTGGGCAGTGTGAATTCGAGCTTGACTGCGAGGCTTTTGTTTAAGGTGACGCGCTTGATTACCAGAAGTTGACGGCTAGTTGAGTCGCCTACGACGAGCCACCAGTTGGCCATTTTCTTGGAAGGGTAGAAAGGTGCGATGACGACTTGGTTCTCGCCCTCGGTGTCGTCCTCGTCGACGTCTTTGGCAAGTGCAACTTGGAGGATGATCGGGGCTCCGGCTGTATACTCCCCTTTCACAAGCTGATGTGTGACGTCCAGTGTCGGATATGAATTTACAAATGTGGCAACGTCACGCCTGTATACATTGATAGATGGTGTTCATTAGTATAATGAGAGGGATATGCCAGTGGACGCTTACATCTCGGCAGAAGTCATCTGAAGTAGCTCGTTTCGCTTATCATCCTCCATTTCCATTACGTCATATACCGATTCAACGCCAGCGTCCTTGCAGCGTTTGACAACCTACCAAGCGTGTATTCGTCAGACAGCGCCTTCAATATGGACTTAAGATAGCTTACATCAGTCTCGAAGTGAGGTATTTGTTTGAGCGGAGAATCCGTCTCCCACATGGCCTGCACACACATTTGGGAGAGATCCATGGCACCCAAAGCATTCAGCCAAGCGTTGGAGGACATCACGTCCACACATGCTGACAATAGGTTGAGGACTTTCTCCAGGACGAGCACCTGATCGGCAGCAAGGTCTGGAGGAAGCTGGAGACGTGAGAAATGGGCTTGTAGGAGAAGGAAAGTTTTAAAGTGGGGTGCTTCAAAGTCTGCACGATCAAGCTTGACTGGGACGCGATCGTAAATCCGACGTAGCAACGGTTCTTCA
Organism: Calocybe gangraenosa; assembly: GCA_018221785.1. Lineage (NCBI taxonomy): Eukaryota > Fungi > Basidiomycota > Agaricomycetes > Agaricales > Lyophyllaceae > Calocybe > Calocybe gangraenosa. Next base: position 23,820 of record JABCKK010015904.1, read on the forward strand.
TGCCTACGTATAGGAATGGTTTCGAACTCTGCTGAAGAAGCTACGACTTCGAGGAGGCCTTTAAGCTTTGTGCGCTCTTTGAGTGATAGGGTGTACACCTCAACAGTAACATCTATACAAATACGGATCAGTATGTGACAGTTTGAACCTTGATGAAACATCTCACATGATATGTTGTAATATGCTGCAACCATGCCAAGATTGAGAGCAGATACATCCATTTCATCCTCTGCGCGGATATTAGTTGATATCGGTGAGCCCATGATAATTTCCGACACTTACCAATGTTGATACATTTTGAGTTGACTAGGTCGTTCAAGGTGTTTTCAACGAGTTCAGATAAGTGATCCGAGAGGTGCTGATGGCTAACATTATGAAGATTGTAATAATTCGGATTTTGAGTCATGCGCCTGTAGAAGTACGTCCATGTGAGGATATCCTGTAGACCAGTTCATGAGAGAGGTCCACTATTGAGGGAGATCGATACACTTACCATGGCATCCTGTTTATTCTCAATCGTTTTGACGGCGATTTCAGCAAGGAAATAATCGTGAAGAAGATGGGTTGGTAAGTGGGATTCTATCGGGAGACCTTCGGCCAAGAACTTCCTGTAGAAGTCTTTGCGTGTTTGTTGGCACATGAGTACACAGCGACTGCGTTCGTCCTCCGTCGGCCGGCATGCGCGTCCCATCATCTGAAGCACTTCCATAACAGGGTAATCGATGTACCTGTGTTCTTTACCCTCGTAGAATTGCACCCCCATGATAATTACCATGTAACTCGCAACAGGGAGGCTCCAAGCAGTATCCTGGTTCAAAATGTGAGAGAAACCGTTAGTTGAGTCCCGGATGTCGTACCTTCGAAGCCACAAGGACTTGAATAGCCCCAGAGTCGAACAAGCGCTGTACGATACGCTTATCCTGTTTATCCAACGCTTCGTGAAAATAACCGATCCCATGCTTCAAGGTTTCTACAAGGCCAGGGTCCCGTATGTGGTCTAGATGAGGCTGAAGATCCTCTGGTTCGATGTTGAGGAACCGATCAGGTTTTTCGTCAGCGAGGCAATGAGTGAGCAAGTCGTCTACGGAGAGTCGGCACTGCCGACGGGATGGAACAAAAATGATAACAGGCTTGGTAGGTGAGTATTCAACAATAGCCAGATAAGCGGGCTTCGACATTGCAATCATAAGTGAAGGGAAATGGGGAGTTGTAAACGATTGTAGATGGATATCCATATCCAAAGGACGAGCGCTAAGTCCATGCCATTAGGATTGTAGGAGATCATTTTCTGGGGAAAAACAAATACCTGGGGGAGAAGTTGAAGATGGCATGAGAAGGGGCACCCATCCATTCGCCGAGGTCCCGTGCGTTCGCCAATGACACGCCACATGCAACAATACGCGTCTTGATTTCTGTCTGTGCTGAAACGTACCTCGTACGAGAGATAACGACCTCGTAAGTAGGGCCAACTTCTCCTCCTACAAGTTGAACTTCGTCTGCGATTAAAAGTCCGATGTTCTGCACGTTTTTGCGCTGGCGCCAGCGCCTCGACAGAACATCCCACTATTGGTTGTAAATGAATTTTAGATAGTCTATATGGATAATTGATGCAAACCTGTGAAGGTGTACAGATGATGACGTCCCCCTTTTCGAGAAGGCGGAGGTCCGCACTTGTTTCGCCCGTCAGGCTGACAATCTCTTTTCCACCTTGCAACTTCGAGAATTTGGCACGCCACTCTGCTACTTTCTGGTCAACCATCTCTTGGTATGGTTCAATGCATACAGCCCTAGGCTGCTCGCGCTTGCTCCAAAGTCGTAGGAGGGCAAACTCTGCACAGATGGTCTTCCCACTACCAGTCGGGGCTCCAATGAATACGTTTTCGTCTGACGTATAGAGGGCCTGGAAAACCTGTGTTTGGATCTTGTTGAAAGTTTGAATTGTAGAGGAGTATATGTCCTCGAATTCCTTATTATGAAGAGCGGATAGTGGCAAAGCTTGCAAGTCAAGTAGGGGCGTGGGGGGTGGGAACTTTTCAGGAAGAATGAGATGCTTGAACGAGATGGGGAGACGGGTTTCGGCATGGAGCCAGCGATCAGAGACAATAGATATGTAATAATTTGGGGGCACCGGCTCGAACATTGGGACAGTTATAGTCACGTTGTGCTCATCTTCGGCGTACCGTTGGCGGAGTACAAAGGAATCGTGGAAGAATATAACTTCTCCATCTACATCCTCGACAAGAATATGGAAGGTCTCTGCCATTCCGTGAATTTTTTCGTCCCATCGGAAATCAGGAATGATGGAAAGATCAATACGGAGAAGGGACCGTGTAATTGGCTGAACTTGGGCTTGCAACCTGGAGGACATGATCGATATCAATGAGAGGACTAAAGATAACTCCAGATACATACTGCAACTTAGGGAAGTTGTGGACAAGACGGTGGACAAGACGGCCCGCATTCGGGATACCAATGAGCTCTCCTATCTCAGGGGGACTCTGTAAGGTAATGAGGTAAATAACATACGAGAAACATGTTTTAGCTTAAACTAACCAAGTCAAAATAACGATCCCATGGCTGAATCCGATTATCAGTAAAAATTGCAAGGTTGATGATGTTACCAGACATACGAATTGCTTTCCCTCTGCTTTACGAACGACTTCAGCAGGAACACCTTTGAACTGACGCAAGGGTGTCATTGAGCGCCACCTTCCTACTATGAGACAGGCGCGGTTTTGAGAGTAAACAACGCTCACATTCGCTTCTCAACCATCTTGCAAAGATCGAGGGCTGCTTTAGCTGGCACCGCCCAACCACGTTTTAGGCAAATCTCAAATATCGCGCGGAGAATACTAGACAAAATGTGAGTCGATATGGAGAGTTTTGACAAGTAGGGTGGCTAACCGTCCAGCCGATTGTTGAACAAAAACCATGTCGGCAACAAGGACAAATCCTGCGAGAAAGTTAATTGAGGTCACAAAAGACTGAAAGTCGTGCGTACCATCTAATTTAAGCTGAGATATGTACGCCTGGAGAAGCACGTTTATTTTTGCGGCAGGTTCTTCCACACTTTCTTTAACAGGGATCGGTACGCGTTCGAGCAGTTTTCCCAGCTCCAACTTCTCCTATTTGAGAGAGAAACTAATTAGTCTTACAGGAAAGGTGATACAAGGAGTACGTGCCTCTTGCCGGACCTAGAGGACAAATCAGTGGAGTTGAGAGACGGCGGGAAGGTGAAACATACCGGAAGCAGTTTGAACTCATTTGATAGTGCAAAGACTCTGAACAGTTCTAGCGTCGACATGGTGGAGCGAAGATGTTGGTTATAGGTCATCATCGAGCTATAAGTCACGTAGTAATACGATGCGATCCTCCCCAGCTCCATTCCTGATCGTTCCTAGAACGATCTCCGCATTCAGGTTATCGGCAAGTTTTGATACAAATTGAGACTCGATTGGGAGCTGTTGATTTAGCAAGCTCAGATAGTACTGCAGCTCGGAGTGATTGGTGATGATGATGCCCTCTCCGTACGTATCGTACTGTGGGCGTCCCGCACGTCCAAGCATCTGGAGCACGTCTTGGGACGATAGTTCCACCCAACGACCCTTTTCAGGATTATAGATCTGAGTGCCTTTGATGATTACCGTATGCGCAGGTAAGTTGACACCCCATGCAAGTGTCGCCGTGCAAACAAGTACTTGTACTGAACCGTCCGCGAAAAGCTCTTCTACGAGCCCGCGATCCTCCCTGGTCATTCCTGCGTGATGAATACCGAAGCCGAAAGGAAGTAGATCCCGCAAATTAGAGTCCTTGACATTGTTGGCTTCTTCGGTGAGGATCTCGCGGACAGCACCGTCGGGTTTGACGAATTGGGTTATCGTTTCTTTCTCGACGGCCATATCGCGAAGGAACTTCGCTGTCTTGGCTGTCTCTTTCCGCGAATGCACAAACACGAGTGTTTGGTTTTTTCCTGCCTGGTCGAGCACCTTTTCGTAACAGACTTCGTTGGTGATCTGATACCGCTTGATGGCCTTCTTTTCAGTGATACCAATGAACTGTTGCTGTAGCCCGCAAGGTCTGTATGACGCATCAAAGTAGAAAAGACCCTTTGTCTCGTCAACACGGAGAAAGGTTGCGACATCCTGATAGTTCGGCAACGTCGCGGAAAGGCCAACGAGGCGGACATACTCAGACGTCTGCTCCATGCGTCGGACCGTACGAGCGATGACGCTCTCTAGCACCGGCCCACGTTCATCGTGGAGAAGGTGGATTTCATCTATGATGATGAGACGGACAAGGTTCGTGTAGCTGGTATCAGTGCTCTTCCGCGTGATGACGTCCCATTTTTCTGGAGTTGTAACTATAATCTGAGTCTCGGCGATCTGCTGTTTGGTCATCTGGGAGTCCCCGGTTAACTCCCCTACCTTGACACCGAAAACTTTGAGACGAGCTGAAAAGTTGCCAACCATCTCCTGGACGAGAGCTTTCATGGGCGCAATGTAAACAATTTTGAACGCATCCAAGTCGAATGCGCCTGTCTCCTCATCACGGTGCTTAGCCAGCTCATTCAGAATTGTGAGCATAGCCACGTTCGTCTATGTTGGGCACATCAGCAAGAGAACCAATTAATCAGATATGAATATTACCTTCCCAGCACCAGTAGGAGCACACAGAAGGATAGGCTCATCCGTGCCAAAAGCAATTGGATAAAGCTTACTCTGGATGCGATTAAGTGTTCGCACTGTAAACGCTTCCCGTGCCCATGCAGGCATATCAGACACTGGGACCAGTTCACCTTCAACTGGCGGTTTTTGTTTGGGTGCAGGAACGTGTATTTCCTCGTATCCCTTTTTTGCGCGTTTGAACGAGCCATCTGGAAGCTTGCACTTTTTGTTTGACATAAGATGACCACCTTGACTAAATGCCAAGCTCTCGAGATCGACTGCACGCTTGGGCTGGACCGTCGAGCCAGGAGCGAGGGTGGCAGTCTTAGGGACCTCGGGTTGCTTGTCAACATCCATTGCGTCGTCGCGCGCCTTGACTTGACGATCCCCACTAAGCTCGCGCAAAATCCAACCAACACCTTTCTCTCGCATGGCAACCTCTACATTGACACGTTCGTCAGCGTCACTTCGCAGGAGCTTGGTGCACCAGACAATGACATCACGATTTTTGAGGAACTTGGTGGTTATATGGAAGCTTTGGTATTCGAAAAGCTCCATTAACTGATTTTCACAGTCGCGCAGACTTGACTCGGAACCAAGGATGGACAAAACGGAAGCAGCTTTGTCGGCTGCTGTAACGGGGTCTGGATATACCTCTGAAATTTGCCGCTGGACCCAGAAGCCATCGATGGAGTGTGGAGAGACTATGTCTTGATCGGTTTTGGTAGACGTTACGTGTGAAGATTTGCCTCCAATCACAATCTCATCCTCACCCTCGTCCCCTGCCTCGCCTGGTGCCTCGGGCGCCTCGTCATTCTCTTCTTCGTCATCTGTTTCCTCCTTGATTTCATAGCCCTCCTCATCCTCTTCTTCTTGCTCCTCCTCGTCAAAGACAACAGCCACACCAACTTCGTCATCAATCTCAGCATCCTTTCGTTCCAAATCTGGATCTGCCATTGTTTCGTCCTCGGCATTATAGTCTGTAATCTTCTTAGCCAAAGTGACGAGTTGGGAAAACTGCTCGCTTGAGACTGGCCCAATGACATCCTCAACGTCCCTCTTTTTGTCGAAATCCTTCATGTTCTCGTTCTTTAGTGACTCCAACACCGCGTCAGCAGCACTCCGGACGATATCTTGCGCTTGATCGCCGAGATTTGTGTGAACGGAGGAAAGGATGAGCTCGTAAGCCTCGCGTGTTTCAGCAGTACGCGGCCGGTAAGTGAGACCTTCTACCTCCTGGGTGGCTTCGATAATATCGGTATAGCCGAACCCTAGCTCAGTTTTCCGCTTGGTTGTCGGCTTCTCTGAGGTATCCTGCTTCTCGGAAGCTTTCTTTTTTTTCTTGTCTACGTCCTTTGGGGCCTGGCGGATGACACGCGAACCCATTTCGCGTGGGTCAATACGACCCGCCAGTGACGTTGGTGCACCATCAGGTTCTTTGTCTCTCCGAGGTAGAGCAGATCTATCAGCAGTTAGAACCAGAGAAGAGATGGCGCCATAGTTGTAGCCAGAGAGATCAGGTCTACCGGCCATGGTGATATGAGTAAGAAGTCGGTAAACGACTTGGATTGAGCCAAGTCAGAAATGGGCTGAACGAAAAACTTGGTCAGTTGCTGATGTAAGCCGCGGTTAAACTTGAACACAAAGTCAATTATGAGCACTACAACTACACAAGAGACGCCCATAGTCTCCTTCATAAAAAATGTATACAGATCCACTTGGTCCGACTTTTATGCCTGGGAACAAGATCACTGCCTGCAGACCCTCCATTCCTTAGCTCGTACTTTGCCGCTTGAAGAAGGTTCAACTGTCCCTGCAGAAAGATATTCTCTATCCCGAATGACTTCGAATCTTGAGGAGCTCTCTGTTTTAGATACCGGAGAAGAAAGCTTTTCTGTGATCGATTACTGCACCGATAACGGAAGTCCAGAAACCAGTGTTATATCAGCAAAACAGGTGGAGCTCCCGCGCCCTTTGGAGCCATCTCCTCCTTATGAAGTGTGTACTCCTGTGAATCGGAATATCAATGTTGGAGATGACTCCGAATATATGCCATTTATTCCCCTCGCCGACGACCCAGAGTTTAATCATGTCCTGCATACAGGGGACTATCGCTATTTTGAATGGCAGCTGCCTAACCGCGACCCAGACCGTGAGCAGCTGCTCCTACTCTTCTATCATATTGTCTCATTTAGTTCAGTGGAAGTTATTGTGCTGCAGGCAGCGCGTATATTACATTACGAGCACCAATTATCGATGCAAGATATCGATGCTGCACAAGTATTGCCCTTCCCAATACTTCCTGGACTCCTCTACGCCGGCCGAAAACGGTAAATAACTTCCGAAGCCCTTTGAATTGTGATTAATTTCTCTCGTCAGCGATTTTCCGGTTTGGTTCAAACAAAACCCCCCTCTGCCATATTTACCACCGCATACAAACGCAAACGCGCTTACAAACCTCTCGAACCTTGCACGCTACTTTTGTAGCAACACAAACTGCGTGATTGGTTACTGCACTGTACACTGTGGGTCATAGGCTTAGAACCTAAGTCCTGCAAGCTGACACCAACCGTAAGTAGGAGAGATGCCGTCTATCATATGTCACAAACCGTGTCAAGAGGTGTGATATATCTGCATACAACTGTATTACACCTTAATGATAGTGATTGCCAGGTTTTTCAGCGTCGGAAGCACATTTTGCCAGATACCAGCCTTCCGAAAGACAACGAGAAAGTCCCAAAAGGTCGACCAACCAGGACCGTCAATAATCGATATGAAGGTGCGCAAGTTATATCCCATCAAAGTAACAGCCGTTCTAACCTCCACAACTATCAAAAGATCACGATTCGGCATCCTTTACGCCGTAAGGACTTGTTTATGCTACCTCTATGGGGAGCGAGCCACTCAAATATCAATTGCTAGCGACCTGCCCTGTTCACATGAAGGGGCATGCGATAACGATGACAGCTGCCCTTGTTTTTCCAACTATGCTCACTGCGAAACGACCTGTCGTTGTGACCAAAAATGTCAAGGGCACTATCTTGTTAAATTATGTCCACTCAATTGTTCAAAGCAGGCCCTCGTCGATGGCGTGGCTGTACTTGTGCGAAATCCAAGAATCGCACAACTTGTGGGACGACACGATGCCCCTGTTATCGCGCACGGAGAGAATGCGACCCAAATACTTGTCTCAAGTGCGAAGCAAGGTCTGGTCCAGCAAGCAATGATATTTTGGCATCTCAGCTCACTTGAAGCCGTGTTCATCTTGCGCCTTGCTGAATATTAGAGGTGGGGTCGTGATCTTCCATATTACTTGGAAACTCATCTTCCCCAACAGATGCATCAGCTGATGTTTGCAGAAATAGCCAACTGCAGCATGGTGATTACAAGGTACCCATGAAACCTCGCCACGAATGTTTGATATTTTATGCTGATATCATGGGGTTTCTTCGCCTCCTTCAAGAAGACCCAAGTAAGACAAAGTAAATGGGGACTAGGGCTTTACATTGTCGAAGAAGCCCAAGAAGAAGACCTGATTGTAGGTAAGTCATGTGTCTTTTCTACTCAAATAAACGTATACTTCTACCCTTTTTTGTCAGAGTATACTGGTGAACTTTTGTATGAAATTACCACGATCTGTAGAGAGTCAGTGATGATCGCAAATGCATTATTACACAGGGGTACCTAGACTAACATTTTTTTTCAGCTTCGTAGCCAGTCATCGTGGGCGTAACTACCTCTTCCAACTGAACTCCACAACGTCAATTGATAGCGCCAAAGCTGGCAACGTGTCCCGCTTTATCAACCATGATACCGACAACGTGAACTGCGTCGCTAACGGTATGTACCTTGCTGGAAATCCTTTGCTGATTTATAGTTCAGCTTTTGCGTACAGTGAAATTAGTAAATGGGGAACACCGCATCGGAATATTTGCTTGTGGGTCCATGCCTGATGTCTCTTCCAAACCCTACTACTACCTTCCCTAATTCTCCTTTTATTTTATTTTTCGGGGGATCGTCTAACATTTCCGTTTCTGGTTTAGCGCGTGGGATTACTGCAGGATCCGAGCTTATTCTCAACTATGGAACCTTGTTCTTTCCGCGAGAGGCTGAAGGTGTTGAAGGTCACAATTCTGGACGCGCCGGCGCAATCAAGAATGGAACTGGCAAAGTGGTTCTTGCATCTGGTTGACATGCTAGTATATTGAATTTCCCCCGACGTCCTTTGGGTCAGGCCTTACTGGTGAAGCTCGAACCTCTGTCTATTCTGAATTGGTAAAACTGGTCGAGTACCCTTGTACTATAGGACATGTACCAGTGTACCTGAAATCATCTGTGTCATAAACCCTTCATTGCTAAGTTACCACATGATACCCTTGGACGTTAGATAATATACAGTCTTATTTACTTTCTTCCAATCGCTTAACAGCCTGCGGGTACCGTACTGCTATCAGTGAAACCAGCAGCACCAACGCCAAGACCACGACTGGCGAACGCTCTCCAAAGGATACATTTGTTAGCACCTGCAAAACGGTTCACATCTGCCTGGATCCAGGCGTCACGCGCAGTCACGACTTGTAAAAGGTGGAGTCTTAGTTCAGAACAATCTGTGAGGGCGTGAACTTACAGGTTGGGGGGCATGGCTGCAGACTAAGCGCATCAATGAACAGGTGCAGGAAGACAATGTTGCCCTCCGTGCCGGTCGGGGTTGTCCGGGCCGTTGCGGACCAACCATGAGCAGCAACAAGACCAGCGTAGACATTATGCAACATGTTAGCCCAGACTTCACCAATATCTATCATTTGAGAAATTGGAACTTCAGCTGTGCTCAACGTACAACCAGCTGTTCACTTACTGTGAACTTCATTGAGGGCCTTGATGCTTGAGTATCGAAGTGGGTTAACCGAACTATAAAAGCTCGTCAGATAAGGGGTTCTCTCGGATGAGAAAGAAGGCTCATACGCGGAAGTAGAGTATGGGTGAGTGCGGATACCAGCAGCACTGTTGATAACATATTGACCCATGACATAGTCAGGGACGGCACTCGACGTATGCTCCGTCCACCTAAACAGTATAGCATTATAGATGGTTGAGAGATACAGGGAAGAAGCACACTCACTCGGCCATAGCATCCGACCATCCTTTAAACCATGCCAATCAGAAAAACGTTCAATCACAACACCAATGATCATACCTTCTCCCATACCCCCAGCTTCGGTAGTCTGCAAGCATCTACCAGTGCCACCGCCAGTCATTCGGTTAGTGATACCATGCGTGTACTCATGCGTAACGATATCGTTTTCGAGAGCGCCGTCGCGTTGAGGCTATACATTCGTTGAGTCAAGATTTACCCTTGATACATGATCAACAGAGGCTGACCGTGGTACGGGTCCACAGGAACATTCCTGAGCGTAATGAGCCACAAAGCCTGATAAAGGAATGGATTATACACACTCATACGTCCGGACTGGCCACTGTGGGGTTAACGGTAAGTAAGTCAGACGATTTGGATCAAGTGTAGAACGTACTCGGGTGGAGTGGAGAAATCGGCATTGTTGGTACCAGCAGCGTCCTGCACGGAAATAGTGACACGATCGTTCTGGGCACCACCCTTACCGAAGTTGTTGGTTTGGAAATTGAAGCCGGCCTCGGTGAAACCATATCTGGAATTGCGACGAAATGAGATTTGAGCAGTATTAGAACATAAGATTTCTAACCGGTATGAGAAGTCGTGGATTGTGTTACCGATATAGAATGCATTGACGCGTGCGGCATTGACATTAGCTGTAGTGGTAGGTGCATCCCCTGGAGTTTGAGGGTAAGTAAAGTTTAACCCAGTGGTAGATTGTTGAGTTGTGGCAGTCTGGGCACCCTTGAAAGCGACAACGTTATTTCCGCTGAAATGCAGGGTTTAATAAGAATGATTTTGTGAAAAATATTTGTAGGTTTACTCTGTTGCACTGTGTTTCAAATATGAGAAAGCTATTATAGAGGCCAAAATCAAGCACACTTACGTTGTGCTAGTTGTTCCGGTGGAGTGCCAGCCGTCAGGAGATGACGTAGTGTCTTGAGGGTCTCTGAGTAACTCGAAACCTTGAGTTAAGATCTCTTTGGTGATGGGGAGAACCAGGTACTGCAGGGCGCTCCCAATTAACATTTTACCTTGTTGTCATTATTGAATGCGATGTTGGCGACAGCATTGGCAAATGGAATATTTTCCTTTTATAGGACGTCAGCTTTGAGTCGAGATACATATGGTGTGTTTAACATACATGAGATTGGCTGACATAGGCGTGCTTGGCCGCTTCACCTGCAAACTCCGAGCGGAATTTGACAGTGTCCGAGCTGACCTTGAGATGAGATTCCACGAACGAAACAGTGGCGTCCTTAATGTCAGTATCGGCGCGTTTAGACAAAGGATGGTCAATTCCAGTGCCAAAGGTCTGGAAAGAATTTAAAGCGAATTAGACATGGCCTATAACGACTGGGGGTATATGTGTACTTCAAAAGTTGAAGGCGGGCTGAAACTTGTAACCTTCAGCCCTCGACCAACAATTCTTGTGCGGTGGGTAGAGTGCTTTGAATCCGAAGGGATTGAAAAAGCAAATGCGGTCGACGCGTACGTGATCGCGAGCAAGACAGAGGTAAAGAATTTGTTAAACAAGACCATTATCAAATTCCGGGGATAGCAAGAAGTATTTCCGAGGTAGAGACCTGGATATTATTCGTATCTACCGCTGGACCTTTATAGTTTTATTTGTCCCCTGGCATCTTGTGCGCATACTGAATGGGCGGAGCATGGTCTTCGCGGGCCGCGTGCTGCTACATATGATAAGAACGAAGGCCCGAGTAATTTGCGGAAAGGTGTGGCAGCAGCAGCTAGAAGATCATTGTATGATTTAGGCTGCCAAAGGACGTGAATACTGTCACCATGAAAGGCAGTTGAGTTATATTGGTTTGATTAGAACGCATGCAGCACACGCACCTTGTTCAGATAATTTAACAAGGAGACTCTGATCAATCTTCGAGACATCATTTTAAGGGCTTGTCATATGGCTGGTAGATGAGAACCACGGGAGCACTAGGCGCCACCACGAACGATTAACATGGTAGTATCACCTGAAATGCCACTACGATCAATCGTAGGGATGGAACAAACAGGTTGCGTTGACATCGAACGGAGACACGGACGCCCGCTGGCCTGCTTTGAGTCAATGAAGAGTGCGCTTTGAAGATTAGCTAGTCAGTCAACTGATTTGAAAAGGGCAATCAAGGCATTGCATGAATACATGTGAGGTTGCTCGGGATCTGGAAAATATCATGCCCCCCCCCGCCGGTGTGAAAGTAATCGCGTACCGGCGAAGTGATCAAGAAATATCGCATGGTTCGAAGCAGCACTGGTCGCGTGGTTCTAGATAAAGTCAAGATGTGTTGGTCAGCCGTTCAGATAACCATGCTTGATGCGATTCCATAAATACACGACAGTCAGTTGTCATGGCTGACAAGTGCGTGCAAGCTGCTTTTATATTCAAACATGCCATAGAGTTCAGGAGATATGGCTATGCCTTCCTGGAACTATTATTATCCAGCGGGCACTCGGGACCTGGGAGGAGCCTTGGGGCCGGTTGCATCTATCTATGTGCGGCACACTCACGAGATGGTCAGACGAGGTAGAAGAATTATAGATAGAAGAGAGCTTGAATTCCACCATACATGGCCTACAAACTCTATGAGCTGAGAAGGTAGAGCATCGTCGAGTGGGGTTAGTGGCCAGTAAATCTCATCTGCTTAGAGCCCGGCGGCCAACCCTATAACTGTAGTCGTGAGATCAGTTTGTCTCCGGTCATGAGTTATAGCCGTCACCATTTCATTCTAGTATACCATGCCACATGGTTATAGAAATGAAAAGTCCGAGACGTATCTGTGTACCGTCAAACTGCATAAAAAGTAGCGTCAAGGGTGCAAAGCGCATACTCTGTTTGTTTCATAACTTCATCAGACCAAGCGTAAACATAATTCGCTCCTCCAACAACCTCATCTCTGGGCCAATTTCCCGAAACTCAATCCCAAGGCCCCTCAATATATTCCTTCTTTAGATGGGCAGTCATGATGGCCTGCTGCATCTCAAGCGATCCAACATCACTTCGGCTATAGCCTTGTTTGTCCATAACGTTGCGTGCAACCTCTTTGACAACTGCAGTCTCCCCGAGTGCAAGTTTTGCAGCAAGTGCATTTACGAGGGTAGTCTTACCCGTCGACTTGTTCGTTGGACGTTAGTAATGATTCGCAAAAGCAGCTATTGCTACTGACTTACCGAAGGACCAACAACGTATACTCTTTTCATGCTTGCGGTGTTCTGCAGAAGGCTTACGAGAGTTGGGTGGGTCTGGTCCTTCCCGCTGTAAACCTTAACTTAGAAGAAGCGCTCGCGAATTCCCATGAGCCTCAGCGTCTCTCTTTATTGTATACCACCAAAGAACATTCATGAAATCCTTCGTTCTCCGAGACAAACCGTCCAAGGATGACGATATCTGGGGTTTCATCGTATCATCAAAAGCTTTGAAAGTGCCTGCTAATCGCCCAAATTATGGAAAACTCATCAGTTCTAGCGCGCATAAAATCGACTCGCAGATCACGAAAATTTCAGGCAACAGAGTCTTACGATCCGATAACCCCTCGAAATTCATTCTGCTTTCGTTGGGTTAACCTTGGATTTCCCGGAACAACGACACGAGGAGCAGACTACATCTCCCGCATATTTACAGTTGGGCTATTCTTGACTGGCGTTTAGCATCGCTTTTATCATCACAGTGATAGTCAATTTTTGCGACCCATATCAAGTTCTCAAAGAAAGGCAGGTACATATTCGTATAGCCACTGCGCGCAAAGGACCGTCTACTCCCGTCCACGGTGACGTCACGGTTGTCTGAAACCCATGCCTCCATCCAGGTAAGACAGAATACTTGACTTGACATTTGAGGATGCTGATCAAAGGGAGCAAATATCAGGATCAACTTGCCCATCTCGTGGGCTGTGTAGTCTTTGCATCCGCGGTAAAGCCAGGACACCATTCGGCTCACTTCAAGTTGTACCACCTTAGTTGTTTCATTTTGTACTGCACGTGATAATTAGGGGTCTATGCAACTGTTGTACAGAACCAACTGAGCATCGAGCATCGAGCACATATGTCGTCCCTATAAGACCAATGAGAGGATAATTGACGAGATGAGAACCGCCGAAAAAACGAAAGGGGATGCCAAAAAGCGTGTATGTGTCGCCAGAATCAATGTTGGTTTGAATGACCTATCTTTCTTCCAGGCTCTCCTCCGTGATGGTTATAAATGTATGATCACAGGTGCTTATGACCACGCCTCATGTAAAAAGTACCCAGAGCTCGATGCTTTGGTTATAGCTCAAGGATCTGCTGTAGAAAATACACAATGTGCACACTTGTTCTCAGGATCAGCACAGGACAGCGACAAAGTGAGTCCACTGTTCCATGCCAATACATTTCTAACCTACCTAACTGAAGGATCCCGCTTATGCCGCGAATGAATTTGCAATGTTAGAAATGTTCGGATTTGGTGACGTGGTCAAGGACCTTCTTGGTGGCAACATCAACAACCTCGCTAATTTTCTGACCATGACCCACAAGTTGCATACTTGGTTTGATACCTTCAACTTGTGGCTTGAACCAGTTCCTGGTGAAGTGAGTCCACGCTGTAGCACATGTTGTGTTCTTTTACTAATCAACTACGATATCGTATCCACTTTTAGCCCGACACCTACACCTTTTGTTCCCGTCGTCCTTATCATCTCTACGGTTTACCCTCAAAGGTCACATTCCAGGTTGACCCTGCTGTGTTGGAAAGCTGTGAGGCTAAAGGCATCCCACCCCCTGCGTTACCTGATTCAAGGCTGATTGGTCTCCGTGCGGCATGTGCACGTGTTGCACGTATGTCCGGTGCTGCTGAGCAAGTAGACCGGATACTCGAGGACCAAGAGGATATTGAAGTGATGGCTGAAGATGGTAGTACGGCCGACCTTCTTTATTTGCTCATGATGCAGGTCCCTACGGTCGATATTACTGGCGTAAATACCGTTGTGAACTCTTCAAAGCATTGAGATTGGTGCTCTACTAGACGAACACCATCATAAAGCTGCCATTCAGCAGCGGGTGCTAGGAGTCGAAAATTCGAGTGGCGATAAATTTCAAGGGCATGCTGGAATTGTGTTGAGTCCAACATGG
>JABCKK010015905.1:0-35410 GCA_018221785.1 Calocybe gangraenosa
TGCAGCGAGTACGTCCCTTCAAATCCGAGTCGAGTCAGAGTGTCCTTGATCTCTACTTCTTGTTTTGTGGCATGTATATATGCTTCAGTAGCGCTGACATAATGTGTGAAATGTTGACATAGAAGCGGTTCCACCGGCTGCGGAGGTAAGCGATCCATATAGTCGGTACGATCACCCTGTGGATTAGTCTCATTAGGGTGTATAGTCGGAAGAAGGGTATGGTCACGAAGTGAGTACGATTTGAGACGGCTAGGACCAACTGGTGATTCATCCCCAAACTCCTCCTTACCCACAATGGCTTTGAGGATGGCAACAGAGGGCAGCATAGCTTCGGTGCCAACTGAATCACGGAAGTCACCTGAGGAAAGTGTGTTATCCCTGGGCCTATCGTCTGATAGGTCTTCAAAGCGGTACTTGACAATGACGTCATGAATGCTCGGGCGTTCCTCGGGTTGAGCACTCCAGCAGGATTCCATGAGTGACCAGAAGGTCTCTGTCAGACCCCATGAAATCCAGGCTGGGCTTAGGGCCTGCGGTCATGAGGGCCGGCTACCTGTGGTGACCCTCATGATAACGGAAGCATCGCGTAGGAGTTCGAAGAAGGGTATGTTGCCAGAAAATATCTATTATTGTTTGATATCTAATTGATAGGAAAGATGTGAGAGACGGTAACTTGCCTGATACATGACACATCCAAACGAATAAACATCACTTGATTTTGTGTTATAGGCAAAATCGTCTGTGTCAGATTCAAACAGCTCGGGAGCCTGCCATCGAATTGTTCCCCCCCTGGAGCCCACCTGGGACTGTGTAGTCCAGTGAATTATGTTTGGGTCAGACTCAGCGGATAACCCAAAATCGGAAAGGCGAGCACGGCCAGAGCCGTCAACGAGGACAGCTGTCTAAAGAGAGACTGAGTTCATAGAAAAGAGTTTGAAAAGATACTCACCCCTTTGAGATCCCCATATACTATATCTTGTCTATGGAGGTAGGATAAACCAGAGGCAACATCCCTGACCTATACACCCTTCCATAAGCTTAGCTAGAAAACTAGGAAATAATGTGTTTCACCAGCAACGTCCTGTTCACGTCTGGACGACGGTTGAGAAAATCAATCACGTCGCCGTTAGACATCCATGGAGAAACAAGTGAAAAACGACGTTTAAACTGAAAAATCCCGTAGAATGGGAGGATGTTAGTGTGGGACATTTGACCCCACAGAATTGCTTCCTTTGAGGAAAGCTGTCGTAAGGTTAGTATCATCCATTGACTAAGGCTGAGATTAGATTTCACTACCTTTAAAAATGACAAGACATCCGAGCGCTGGAAGATGCGGATGGCCTTGAGACAAACACCCTGGCCCAATGAGTATCCTTTGTAAATATCAGAAAAGCTTCCGCTGGCAACTGGTCCATCATAAATGAACTCGATAGCTCCAATATTATAGACCGTAGGATATAAGCCAGAGCTTGCGCAGAGCCTTTGAGTCGCGACCACAAGATTACGCCGAAACGCTGGGTTTAAATTCGGAACCTCTAGTAACTTCAACAAAACTTGAGAACTTTCCATGAAACAACTCAATGGAAGTCATGTACCGCCTGGAACGTATCAATAAGTTTTTGAGCATTTGCATCACGACTATGCAATATACGCTCGTATTGTTGAGCATTTAAAAAGACAGAAGTGAAATATGCTATCAGAGCTTTCACATTATCTGTTGTTGCCGCATTTTTGTTCTCGTTGCCGGCGATCTCAGGATCTGGTTCAGAACCTCCAGGCTCATAAGTGTGCTGGCTTATCAGTTGGAAAATACAAGGGTACCTGCCATGGATGCGGAGGCATGATCGTCGGTCTGGAACGGATCGCCTGGACGTGCATTGTGAATGGGCGATTGGTCGGCCTTCAGCTTTGTGAAGCCAAGCCGATTTATTTCATTACTTTGGTGGCTGTTGATGGAATCAAGATAATAGCTGGACGAAGGGCGTTGCTGATAGTCTAATTGTTTTGTGAGTATAACACGTGGTGCTGAGGGTGAAAGAATGGCTTACAAGAAGGGGCGTAGTCAAGCTAGAATAAGGTTAAGCATAGATAACAACTTAGATAAAACTTAGAAAGAGGGACCAACGTCGGTCTTTATATGGTTCATGGATTTGTATGATGCAACCTGAAACCCGGTATCCCGGAGGATATTATCCGGATTACTTCTGTCCTTGTTGTCGATATCATCATCATTGTCATCGTCACCTTCACTTGCGTTGTATACGGCTTCACCCTTTGCGTCCAATGCCTTAGGGTAAAATTCAGGTCCGCAAGAGCCTGTTTTACCGCTGTGCTGATGAGCGTCGTTAAGCATAAGGAATGTCACGGGGCCTTTGCGTTCACGCAAGATCTGGGAGGGAGAATCAAAAGATAGGATGATAGGTAGCGAAGTCCTATCCTATTAAAGCTTCCAACGGAGTTACGGCAATACGGCAAATGCCGACAAACCTTGAGTTGTGCGATCTTGCTGGTCCTTTACCAGAAAGATAAATTGGGCTGAAAAGTAGACAACTTCTTTGCATGTGTCATTGGTACTGGAGTTTTTGGGAGGCATGTACTATAGTATAGTAAACATGCATTACTTTGGAATGTGCAATCAGCGAGCTAGGCCGGCTAACAGCTGTACGGCGCCTGGCAATTGGCTAATATAAATGTCACTTTCTCTGGACATATTTTGTCCTGCTCTCACCTCTCAACTCTCCCCGGTTCAATGGTTTGATACGACCTTCCAATGCTTGTTTGAGCATCACGTCGCATTTTGATATACCTGTTGTACCCTTCGCTGTTTCCAAATTCTTCTCAATCATCTCTAGTGGCAGCGGACCATCAGCCTGCTTGAGTTGCTCGACCGTGCGTGAATCCTGCCCGGTCAACCCTACTACATACCACTTCCCTGGTCCTAAATTTTCTAGATCCACTGACACTGATGTGCGATGCAAAAAGTTCGGGAATGCCGGAATCAAGTCTTTCTTGCCTTTGTGGCGGTGTGCGCTATTCAGGAACCAACAACTGGTTACTTCCACCTCAACAAGTGGCATGAGTTGTTCTGGATTATTCGCAATTCCAAACACGACTGATGGAGTCGGTTCGAAGGAACCCCCTGTGATGCGCTTGAAGACTTTCTGTTTACCTTGCGCATATTCTCCGTTGTATAGATACTTCCACATCATCCCCGTTTTTTGAATCGCTCCTTCGGTACTTTGTCGAGCAATTATCGGGTTTAAGGCAATTTCCCAACGTCGTTGATTGTTCTCGGTTCCGTCCGTACTGGCTCTTTGCCCCCCAAGTCGAAAGCTTGGATTCATGGCAACCGTAAACCACCCGCCCCACGTTGAGGTTCTGTCCCGTTTGACCTTGATAGTATCCTCTTGGACGTGTGTGATGGCGGGTAGATAATTGATGAGAGACATAGGGCGGCGTGCAGCTGTGACCCGGATCTGGCAGAGCCCAAGCGTATACTCGAACAATTCGGCGGAACCACTATTAGTGGATATAGTGAGCCTCTGTAGGTCAACTTCAAACCATGGTCCGGGCCAGATGTCCCCCGAGGGAGGGGATGCTCCATCGAAATTTTTGTTAACCTAATGTGTGAGCTTGTTTATCGGCAGTCGCTTCTTGATAATGATATGCGACTTACCATAATATTAACTCGGGAATCCGTTGTAAACTCAGTAGGCATGTATCGTGAGTCTTGACTTGGATTCATCATGATAGTGGAAATGAACGGTATAGAGATCTGCCGTGTATCGTCATCATCGCTAGCCTTGATTTGCGGATTGCTAGCCTTTCCTGGTTCTCCAGGCCCACCTCCTGCGGAATTATCGGTTGGTTGCTTCTCGCCAACATTTTTGTCACCCTTGTTTTGTTTACTTCCACCTGAGCCACCCTCGCCTTTACTTGCCCCTCCCGACGAGGACAGTCCAGCACCCGAGGGGGTGGTTGAATTATGGGCCAGAGTAAGGTTGGACAACAATACGTGACCACTATGAGTCAAATGTAGACCGTCCCCGAATTGCCGCGATATCGACGTCGAAGAAGATTTGACGTGTGCTCCCTGTGGCATGTATACCACAAATGGAAACGGTGCAAGAAAATCATCCAGAGTCTTACAGACCTCATCCGAGATATTCCTATCAAGAACGAGATATATCTCTTCTTGTTGCTGCCCTAGGTATAGCTTTTCTTCATTGAACCCAGCGTGCAGCGAGTACGTCCCTTCAAAACCCGTTCGAATTAGAACGTCCTTGATCTCTGCCTCTTTGTTCGTGGCATGCGTATACGCTTCATTGGCACCTATATACTGTGTGGTGTACTGACATACAAATGGTTCCACCGGTTGTGGAAGTGTACGATCCATATGGTCGGTTTTATTCTCAAGTGGGTTGATCGGAGTGGAGCGCAGAGTCGGGAGGGGAGGGGTGTCTTGGGGGCTGGTTGTGCTCAGATAAGAGAATGGAGTTGTAGTGCCTGTCATAGAAGCAGACGCATCTGTTCTTGAGTCATCAGGACGTACTCCAGGTGAATTGTAATTGACATCAGGTTTTGTCTCCGGTTTTGATGGGCTTTCAGTTGCGTCCTCAAAACGAGATGGGTATGAGGTATATTTGCTAGAACCAGACAATGTTTCGTCCTCCGATTCCATGTCATTCATCATGGCCTTAACATCAGCGACGGAAGGCAAGGCAGTTCTGGCACCAACCGAATCACGGAAGTTAGCTGGTGAAAGAATGTCGTCAATATCCCGAGGCCTATCATCTAACAGGTCATTAAAGCAGGGCTTGGAAACAATATCATGAATATTTGGGCGTTTGTCAGGCTGTGCACTCCAACAGGCTTCCATTAGCGACCAGAAGGTCTCGGTGAGTCCCCATGAACTCCATGCTGGGCTAAGAGGGTGCGGTCGTGAAGGCCAACTACCTGATCTGACTTTAATGATAACGGCAGATTCACGAGTGAGTTCGGCGAAGGGGATATTGCCGGAAAATACCTATGATGAGCACAAAATAAGCAAACGGAAAGGATGGGAGAGAATGGGCCTTACCTCATACGCAACGCATGCAAATGCGTAGACATCGCTGGGCTTTGTGTTGTGGACAATTTCATCAGCTTCAATATCGAATAGCTCGGGAGCTTGCCATCTAATGGAACCTCCCTTAGAGCCGACTAGGGAATGAGTAGACCAATGCAGGATGCTGGGGTCGGACACGGCTGATATTCCAAAGTCGGCAAGGCAGGCGCGGCCAGAGCTGTCTACGAGGATGTTCGCCTGAGAGGATAAGTCAAACTACAGAGTATACAAGTGCATTATAAGAATCTTACCCCTTTAAGATCCCCATGAACTATGTCGTGTCCATGCAGGTAGAATATACCAGAGGCGACATCTGAGACCTAGGCACTTCCTATCAGTTTGTTTGGGAGACAGAAGATCCCAAAATTACTAGTAACGGCCTGTTCACGTCTGGATGGCGTTGTAGATATCCACCTATGTTGCCATTGTCCAACCACGGAGAGACAAGGCACAGACGTCCGCTGTATCGGTAGAGCCCGTAGATTGGAAGAAGATTTGGATGAGACAGTTGGCCCCAGAGAATTGCTTCTGAAGAGAATTGCTATTGCAAAATTGGCGAATTAGACCAGTGTCAGGGCGAGAAAACTCCATTACCTTGAGGAACGACTGGACCTCCGAGGTATGGGAAGTGCGGATAATCTTGAGACAAACGACTTGACCAAAAAAGCGCCCTTTGTGAATGTCAGCAAAGCCTCCAGCGGCAACAGGATGGTGGTCAACAAGCTCGATATCCTCAAGATTATAGCATGTGGGATACAAGCTAGATTTTTTGGAAAGTTCTAGAGTGGCGACCAACATGTTACGACGGAACGCTTCACTCAAACCTGGAATGTCAAGTAGCTAGTCCCAAAGTTAGAATTCGGGGTCCACGATCAAAAGCCAAAGCAATCACTGACCGTCTGGAACGCATCAAGAAGTTTTTGTGCACCTGCGCCGGGAACCTTCAGTAACTGTTTGTATCGATGGATATCCGAGAAGACAGTAGTGAAATGTGCAATCAGAGCCCTCTCGTTATTTACCACCTTTTCCGTTGCAGGGTAATGCTTTGTCTCTTCTTTTCTTTCTTTTGCGACTTCAGGATCTATCCCGGGTGTTCCAGCTTCATAAGCAGGTGTGTAAAGCGGAGGTGCTTCTTGGGTTTCGGCTGGTTCAGTGCCCATCCAGCGTGATTCATGAGTATCGGGCATACTAGTTTGGGGCTTCATCCACTCAGCGGTGTCAGGTTTTGGGACAGCTGATTCCTTTCCCTTCTCTTGCCTCCCACTTCCAGCAATTGCAAACCAACTTTTACCCCCATGTACTGTCAACATGACCCGGTCGTTGGATGCCCTACGGGCCACTGTGACAGCATGGTAAACGTCCCTGTCTGACTCGATAAAAACCATATCATCGTCTTCGTCAATGTACGAAATTCTGAAGTCGTAAGGATCAGGAACAACCCCGACTGCAGTAAGAGAGTCCTCGTCGAACATAGGGTCCATTGCCAATTTTTCTGCGACAAGTGCCTGGAGTCCATAGTAATCATCCTGGCGTGCGAACAATCGATAGTTCATCCCTCCAGGGGCACGGAACTTGAAAACATAGTGTTCCGGTTTAGAGGTTGGGTTATCAGAGCTGGGTGCCCAGTCGGAGGATACAAGTGTTTTACCTGACATAGACACGGAAGTGTAAGCCGATCTTGAGTCGCTAGGTCGTTCATTGTAATCAGATAATGAGACAGCGTTGTATATGGAAGAAAACTGTGTTTTGTCTCCGAGCGAATCGAAGAAACGGCCCCACATTGGCCCGTCAGCTGTATCTGGTATGGATGTGTCCTGATTTGCTCTAGTGACCTAGGATGCATATGAGTCATGACCGCCTGGACATAATTTGTTTTTTTACCTGCTCCTGCGTGGCTTCAGCCAAGGTATGAACATCAAGGAGGGCAACCAGGCGATCATCGTCTCCAACAATAGGAAGATAAAAGCCATCTAGTCATCGGTATGTTCAGATTTGACGACGGTGAGAGTTCTTTAAACGAACCATCCATCATCTTGACTGCGTCTATGATGCTGATTGTTGAACGTGCTTTATTAGGATGTGGCGTCATGACTCTGACCACGCTACATCTGACAGCATCTAGTCGAGCTGCAATAACCCGTAAAGCTATATCTCCTGTAGTAAAAATCCCCATAAGACGCGGCACGCCGCCTCATGGACTGACATCCTTGCGCTGACGGTGACAGGCTGAGTACTGAGGTCTATGATGCTTGACAAATCGGGAAGTGCCGTCTTACGACGGATTGACTTCACCCATGTAAGCATACCTGAGTCAACTTCATCACTACCACGGTCGGCCACTAAACCAGTCATTGCGTTATGGAGTTGTTCGGACGCAGAGGATTTGCGCTCTACTTCGCGAAGGGTTTCATAAAACACTCGGTTCAAGCCGACAACACCAACAATCCCTTCTGCGTCATTTGTGACAGGCTAGAAGGAGAAATGCTGCTGTAGAAACACTGATTACAAACTGTAACCACAAGGGCTTACAAGGTGCCTGATCTTGTTGGAGATCATAAGTTCTAAGCCATGTACGGCGCTGGACTGTTCAGGACATGTCACTGGATCGAGAGTCATTATCTGGCGAACGAGAGTGACCCGCGGATCGAGGTCATCTGCAATTACCTATGAATGCCATCAGAAACAATGTGTGGCATTGCCGAATTTATCCTTACGCGATAGGTCAAATCTTGAAAAGTGACTATGCCAGTCAATCCTTCGCCGTCATAAACCAAGGCACAATCAACTCTCTTTGCAGCGCATAACTGGCAGACGCTGAGCACTGATGTAGATTCGGGCACAGTCAAAGCAGGCGCTGGCCTAAGAGCGGCCAGCGTGCCCTTCGCAGCTGTTCTGTTTCCCTTCCTGGTAGTAGGCTGGCTTGACGTGTTAGAATGCAGACGTTTTTTCTGCAGCTCTGACTCAATCCTGTTGCGTAGGGCCTAGAGGTCGAATGATAATTAGCGCTCCCTCGAGACGTCAACGTGGGCATATGTTAGAAAACCTCGTCTTTTTTGGCCGACTTTCTGTTCAAATCTGTCAAGTTCGACGGAGCGAACGACATCTGTGCTGTCGGGCGGTAACTGAGAGGAAGAAGGACGATGAGAGTCTGAGGAAGGGTCACTCAATACCCGCCTGCCTAATCTAGTCACCTGGTGATATTCTTCCAGTTCACGTGCTTCTTCTATCTTGACTTGCTGTTATTAACGAGTGAAGCTAGTACATTGAAAATGTCATTTGTGTTGGAAGATACACTATGTCTACATTTAGCTACGCGTTGAGACAGCCAGCCACTATAAACTGATTCTTTTCCCTTCTTTTCCACTCCTGTTAATGGCATCCAATAGCCTTCTGTTCTTTACCGCATCATCCAAAGTCGCATACACAGTATTCCCATCCTTTCCCTTTGCGAAATCCTCCCATGCGTCTCGAGTGTTCCCAACATAAGCACCATTGTCCGGCACCTCCACAGGTTCCCCATTCACAAACAACTTAGGTTCCATCACGTTCACAAACGCGTTATCGCCCTCAAGCCGGATCGACCCTTCCTCTCCGTCGATCTCCCACAAGAAACGCTTCCGACCAGGCGTCACTTTTTGCCCAGCACGCCATATGACACTCGCAACAGCACCAGACTGTAACATCCCCGAGAAAGCAACGTGGTCAGCCGCAGTGACCGAAACAGTCCTCACAAAATTTCCAGAAGCATCGACGGTGCTCGCTGTAGGGTAGAGAATAGCAGAGGTTGTGCTGACAGATGCGAAATCGCCTAGGATATGTGTTAAAATGCTAAGTTGGTGTCCGATGGCTATATCGAGCGGTGTAGCGCCTGGGGAGCACGCCGTTTCAGAAGAACGTCGACAACATTTGCATTTAGTGTGCACTGACCGTTAGATTCATCAACAACATACGCGTTGCCATCAGCTATCCGAGGTCCCCAGGCGCCGAAGTCCCTAGGGGCCAACGAAATCTGAATGCAGGATTGATTTAGAAAGGCTTGTAAAACTCGAAGAATGTGGCTCACAATGGCCGTCGAGAGCACTTTCCCAATCTTCCCACTCTCTATCAACTCTTTCACCTTCGAAATGAGTCAGCAGGGGCAGCAGAATCGAATCGAATCGAGAAACTACCTTGTTCGCAACAGGAGAAAACAGACCCTGCAAACCCACAATACTCCTTACGCCCTTCTCCCGAGCCTTGTCAGCCAACTCTGTCGTCTCCTCCAGGTTCCTCCCTGCAGGCCACTCAATGAACACATCTTTGCCCGCTTCTATTGCCGGAAGCAAAGCGTCTTTGTGCGATGGCGCACGGACACTTACAACAACAAGATCAACGTCGGGGTCCGCTGATATTTGTGCTGTCGAGCCATGATACGCCTTTACAGGATGTCCCAGCTGAGTGCTATACTTTTCGGCAGACGCAGAAGCTGAGGCGGGGCTACTAGTGGAGACTGCGACGAGCTTATAAGATGGATTGGAAAGAAGTGGAGGCGCGAGTGCAATGGACGCCCAACCAGTAGCGGAGAGGCCAACAAAACCCACGCGAATCGGCTTCTGGGAAGACATGTTGTGGGGGTGGGATAGTATACTGGCCCTATATAAGCCTCGAAAGGTCAGTTAATAAGCGCCATTATGTAAAGACGCGTCTCATTGAGCTGAACGCTACTCTCGAAATTACGTGTGCTCGGCGTGCTTGCGTGTGTTCGGCATGCTTGCGTGTGTTCGGCGTACTTGCGTGCTTTTGTCAGATGTGGTTTCGGATGTTTCATCTGTAATTTGCTAACCATCAGCAGAACAGTATACACGAATGCTAGTTAAATTAACAAACTCACAACACTCTGTAACGATACAGATACCAAGGATGACAGTACAAATTACTCCCATCTTTTCACGTAAACACAACGTCTTCCACCCAAATTCTAGCAGCGTTTAGCGAAAATACTTCTTCGTCTATCCGAGAAGACCATGCGATGTCTGCAAATACTTAAGCCCGTTAACGCTGACCCATATCCAGAAAGCGTAACAAAGTAGGCACTCGACGCACCTTCCCCAAGTACTCTTTACTCTTTGCCATCTCATGCCCGAGGCTACTCAAGTCTCAACGTTGCCGTCACTGCAACTGCCTGCTCCTTCGTGAATGTCGGCACAGGGTCAGAAAACATCAGAGAAATCTGGGTCGTTTCTGTCAGTATGCATGGGAAAACGTGGGGTTGGAATCGTTCCCGAAGTGTCATGCAGCACGGAAGAGATAGAAGGTCGCTGCGAGGGAACACGACTGGTATGCGCCCTGTTGCGATTCAGGTTCTGCATTGCCTTCTCTATGATAAGTCTATTAGCTACTGTCCTATCCATAAAACGGATATTCAAGACAAAAACCTCGCAGGGGTTTTCCTGTCATTCCTTCATGAAGTCGATGCACGGGGGGGGAAGTTGTGGAGATCAGTTCAGCCTTATCAGAGTGCGTGTAAGGAGCCACCGCGTTGGCTTGTGCAGAAAACTGTGGATCGTGACTGTAGTTATCGATATCCGCCCACGACGATGGCTTTATGGGCGATGACCTAGATGAGTAATGATACAAAGTGTCAGGGTACGAGAAGTTAGCAGGTCTCAAGGGAGAGGACTGAGGGAAAGCTTGGGTGCGACACAAGACGGGAGATGTGCTTCGTGTGAATATCAATGGGTTAGACATAGCAATTAAAGTAGCAGGGATAGTTTCGGAAATATCGTTATCCAAGTTGGTTATATGCGCTCCGTTCCGATCTTTATCAGGGATAGATAGAGCGTAATTGGTGAAGCGTTCCTCAGCAATTGTTTCGTAGGGCTTGGGTGAAGTCGAGGTTGAATCCCCTCTAGGTGACGATAGCAAGTCCTGGGCAGGTAGAAGAGCAGAGGTTAAGCAGGTTTCATGATTTACTTGCGCATGCGGAAGGATAGACACTCCATCAGTAACATGACGGGCACCAGAGACAGGTTTAGAGCAAGTGACTGAGGGCTTAAACCGCTTTGCTTTGAGCGGCGGTATCGAAGTGTTGAGTGCTCCAGATGTTCGTTGCGAAGTGAGATGTTTACCAGAAGGGGGTTTTTGAGCTTGTCTCCTAAATCCGTCCTGAATAGTGCCGTTGACTCTAGGTTGCCCTGCCTTTTTCTCAGCTTTCTGTATACGTGATGGTGCGTCGGACGCCATAGACTTGCTGTCTGGTATTGCCTTTGTGACAGCGACGTATCCCCGGGATGCAGCATTGATCTTGGCGATGCTGAATGGATTAGGCTTATACTGTACCGCCTCTTCTCTTTTCGATAGGTCCAAATCGTCAAACTCCCGTGTTGTAGGGCTTGAGGCATCAGCATCGCTCGTCGTAGAATCTTCACTATCTGAATAGCTGCCGGGGTATGGTGGTGCGCGACAACTGAAACTCCATTCCGAGGCGCTAGTTTCACGGGGTCTCTTTGTAACTTCTTTAGGCATCGTTACATAGATAGAGAAAAGAGACAACACAGCAGATCTGTAGACTCTCGAAGACGACTGTGGTGGATAGTAACTCAGGAAAACATACGTAAACAAGCCTCCATGCACTCTGAATTCGGCCGACCTATTTACAGACTCACTATGTCGCTCTCAGATTCAGCAAATGTGTAAGGAAACAAAAATTCGATAACGGAGTAAGCGTACAGGAAAGCTGTCGAAGCTACACAGGGGCAGGGTCACTGATAGCGTTTACCTGTCCCTGTTCTTGTGCTGGTGGCTCAGCAGTCTCAGTCTTCTCCTGCTGCGCATCGTTCGGTGTATCAGAGGTTTTTGTATCTGGACTCTTTTCCTCCGGTTCCAACTCTACCAACTCGGCTTTATCCAACTCGGCCTTGACATCCTCATGCTTGTCGACGGCCTGTCCAACATCCGTCGGATCCACGCTGGTGGGGGGAATATGCTGTTCAACAGATGACGGCTCAGCGTCGGACTTATCAACGGTCTCGTCAGTTGCTGGTATCATCGCAGTAACATCCTCTTCCGACGGGGGCGTATGAACTCGAGGTGCCTCCTCTTCCAGGGTGTCCACTGATTGGACGGGCTCTGTCTCCTTTTCCTCCTGAGGTTGTTCCGTCGGCTCCTCCACTGGTTCAGCTGTGGCATTAGGCGTGATAGGTTGAGTAGCAGCCGTGACTTCTTCAGCTATATCAGCTTCTCCGGGGAGTTCCTCTTGTAGAGCAGCTTGTACTTCATCAGAAGCCTTTGGTGCCTGCGCTACTTCTGCTTCTACATCGGGTGATGCTGAATTTGTAGCTTTTGCCGGTTCGTCCTCTGTAAACTGAATCTCAGTAGCTGAGGCTGCCACCTCGGTTGTTGGAGGGAGTGTAGGTGCATGGGAGGCCGTGGGTGATTTTATAATCGGTGATTCAGGCAATGAATCACCCTGTTGAATCATGAGAACCAACGGGAATTACTGGTAACGTTAAAACTCACCGTATGCTGATACTCTTCTGGTAAGCTTGTATGTGATTTCGTTGAGTCGAAGCCGTCAGTGATCGAAGGCAGGTCTTCCTGCAATTCAATATTTGGTATGCTGGTAGACGAAAGTGCCACTATGTCGGCTTCCATCTCCTGCACAGAATTATCAAGCAACGGGCGTCCCCTCTCTTCCGTCTCCACCTTGAGCTCCTCCAAGCCGGCAAACGGCTCATGGAGCACCATCGTATCCGTCCTATTCCGGCCCATCTTGCGTGGGCTCTCGCTACCATTCCCGCCCTTCAGACCAGGCGGGCTCTTGCTCTTTGGACGCTCAGGTGCCATGGCCACACTCGCTCGACGGTCCCACGGCTCCTGCCCTACGCTCTGCATAGGCATGGTCCGTTGCTGTCTTTCATGGAAAGTACGAGGGTCTAAGGATGCGGACAACACCCGTGGTGTCTGATAATCAAAGCCTCTTTCGCGTTCCACACCTACACGTTCATCGGCACCCTCCATACGTGGCGGAATGACAAGAAACTCGGGTGGAACAAGTTCAAATTTAGAAGTGAGAGCAAGGAAGCGCGCGTATAGAGATGATTCAGCCTCTGCTTGTTCGAATGCCTCGCGGTGGTGGAAATATGCGTGTGCAAAGATCCGTCCGAGGCGACGGGCGAGTGAGGAAAAGTGTCGATGGGAGCTTGAAGGTATTTGAATACTGGCATTTAAGGGTCAAGGAGTGGTTCTTGATGAGAGCGAACTTAGGCTTACCGGGAGGGGAAGGCGCGTGGGGTATTTAGGAGCGCTGTTGCACTGTCTAGGGTATGAAGAATGTAGTCTATAGCACAGCATTGCTAGAATAAAGATAAAGGTGTGAGAATGTCGAAACTGTGAATGATATCAAGAGAAGAGAGGCAATTTATCCACGTCAAAGAATGATGGATATGGCCGGAATATCAAGTTCTTGCTATTCATGGGCTTCCAAAGAGCAATGTCATATCAAACTCACCTCTGTGGCACCATCATTCCCATGCGCGACACATAAGTACAACCATTCACCTGCTTTCATTTCCGGACACGACGAACGCGTGCACTCCTGCTGCAGCATCGTAATTAACGGGTGTGTCAAGTCCTGTGCAAGCCGTCTAACAGCTACTGCTGAGCAAAAGCTTCATCTCCACAGAACGGATAAACAAATATACCTCAGTTGCTCATATATCCAGCACGCCTCGTCAACCGTCGCATCGCTCTTACTTCTGTCCTCTCCGTCCTCGCTGTCAATTGTAGGCATTTCATCATCTTTGTCCTTATCTTTATCCCACTCCTTCATGCCCTCCCCATCCTTTTCCTTTTCCTTGCCCGTGACTTTTCCTGGAAGGGTGACAATAGCTTCGACGTCGTGTACATCCAGACGTATGAGAAGAGATATGTATTCCTGGAGCTGGAAAGCGCTATCTAGCGAGGAAAGCGACGGCAGGTTTTTGATGGGATAGAACGTCGAGATTCTTGAGCCGCGTAGAGGCCGTTGTGGCAGAATTGTCATTGCGAGTTGGAGAACAGGTTACGCGGTATAAGGCTAAGAGGCTTGACCTGGCGTGAGTATTACGTAATTACGTATGTTATTAGCTTCCCACCAGCTGCAGATGCTTCCTTTGTCTTTCAATTGATTTTCTGGCTTCATTCCAAGGTTTATAGTACAGTGGTCCGATTACCTGAGAGAAAAGCCCTCCCTTGTCTAAGCTGGAAGATATATACGTCTAAATTGCTACAAACGCTCGTCATTGGGAATCTTTTGAAATACATATCTTGAGACCCCATCATCCTGCAAGGTCCAAGTCCGCTTGAGCTTGTAACCATTCCTTTTCGGTAACCAAGCGCATCGCACATACCAGTACGCTATACCTAACAATGATACTAGGTATGCCACTAGAACATGAGACTTTTCAACGATTAGCAAATTGTCATATACAGATTACCTAGCAGCACGTACCCAGTACGGAAGGTGTTCATATACCCTGGAACCATGCGAGGGGGGGATAAGAGGAATAACGATAAGAAATGCATTCGAGAGGCAGAAGAGAATGATAACAAATTTGGGTGCACGAAATGGAGGATTCCAGTTCCATTTTCGGTATGCTGGAGTGTACAAAAGGAGGAGTCCAAAAGCTACGAAGGTATTGATGATTGCCAAGGAGTATGAAGATACTGCGAAAGCTGTTTATATTTGGCGTCTTCCAGAGTAGGGAAACACAGCTCACGGCTAATCATAAAGAGGTATGCGTCGCCAGGTGGCGGGGCCATCATGAACGCACATGAAACAACGTATTGTGTAAACAGTCCAGCCAATGGGGCATTATATGGCTTATTGCTCGCAAAAAATGACGCGTATGGAAGTATTCCTTCACGACCTAGCTCTTGCACGACTTACAGAAGGTAAATAAAAATCTTGGTAATAGCAATGGCTCATAGCATACCTCGCCCCTGAGAGAACTGACCAGCGAGAAGATTACCCAATACGGAAAGCGCGATGAAGACGCTTAAAGCCTGCCGAGGTCAGGATCGGTAAAAGTTGGATAAACGCAAGTGCACTACCTTCTCTGTCATAGGGCCAAAAAGGTTACGAAAGAATAGCGCACTTCATACGCACAAAATTAACAGAATAAACTTTATAGGTTCAGGGAGCTTACGCGACAATCCTGCGACTTTCAAGAATGTCAGCTTTGGAAACAACCGAGAAGTAGGCAATATTGATGAGCATGTAAACCGCCGTCACAAAAAACATGGCCAAAGGTGCTGCTTTTTTGATGGTCCGGATAGGATCTTTCACTTCCGAAAGAGCATAATTTGCGTTGGAATACCCTACAAATGACCTGTGGGTAGAATGTTGTCATTGATCGTCAGAGGTCAACGCCATACAACGGGACTGACCAGATGACGTTGTATAGGCCCGTCACAAAAGCATTAGGACCAGTACCACTCCCTTCCCATAGTTTGTCCCATTCAAAATTCCTTGGTTTCTCGTAATCATCTTTGACAGTAAACCCAGGAACACCAACACGACTCCTAGACTTTCACTCAGGAGGTCAACGGATATATCAGATAACAATACACCATGGAACCCCACTTAACGCGTCTTATATTTCGTCACCCTGGTGGACAAGGGCTCCGTAATCTCTATATGAAATTTCCTTGTGGACATTGTGAGCCCACTAATATACAGCCAGTGGTAGAACTTCGCCAGGTATAGAACGATATCATTAATGGTATGGGAAAGTTCCCTTAATTCCTGCTACACCTGCCTGCAAAGATACAATCCCTCCAGGCAGCATACAGCAAAACAACGAAACTCTGCCCCTCGGGACTTCCTGTCATCCAAGGGTTTGTATCTCCCCATCCCAGAGGGTTGACCGCTGGCCTCACTGTCCCATTTTTCCCATCTACATGGTCCAGAACTCCTCCACTAATCTCATCAAAAAACCTGCCACCGAGTGTCTTCCTAATGCTGTCTGCCCACATAACATACTTGCTTCGCGACCTTGCAGGACCCAACACAGCCATCCTGTAGGCTGTCGCTGCCAAAAGCGCGCTCCCCGATATCTCTCCGAACGTTTCCGGTTTATCGAAATAGTTTTTCACCAGCCCGTCCTCGTATGCATCTTTGCCAGCCTCTATAGCTCCGTCGAGTATCTCCCCAATCCATGTCGTAAGGCCGTTTATTGCCTCGGTACGCCATCTCAGGTCTTCTCTCTTTCCTTTCCCAGGTTGGAGGAACGGCGATTTAATCACCGTTGCAAGTACGCGTGTCATACCTGCGGCAGCCCACGCGTTCCCTGTCGACCACAGACCCGGATCGTCGTGTTGTGGACCCTGAATATGCTGCCACAGGCCCTTCTGTGGCGAGGCCGTTTTCACCTGAAGGCGCTCTCGGTAGAATCTACATTGATCCACCGATTCACGAAGGAGGGTAATGTTTGATGTGTCGGCTGCGTAATAGGCCAAGAACGGTGGAGCCATATATACAAAGTCCGCCCTATGGCAATCGACATTGCGAAAGACTCAGAATAGTTAAAGGTGTTCAACGGGGGGGTACATACCACAACTCGACTATGTCAACACGATGCGAAATCGCACCATTGGGGGCTCGTGGTGCACCTTGTGTAACGTACTTCACCGTTTCTTCCGCCGCGTTCGCATATTCATCGAAACCTTTTATCTTCCCCAACAACACGGCTCCAACACCTAAGCTTGCCGGGTCTCCAACAGCACCATCACCATCTGCTAGCGCATTGGCCCCCGTCCCAATCGTGATGACTTTAGCAGCATATGCCAATCCACGGGGTATGGACGACTTCCTCCCTCCCACTGCCTCGAACGGCGAGGCTCCAAAAACGGATATCTCGGGGTTGTAAATTTCCAAAAGTGCCTCAGTTGCGGTGCCAAACTCCCAAGAGTGAGAAGAGATGGCTTGTGCAAGATCAAGCACCTTCTGGATAGGGAAACCTGGGTTGAAGGGAAACGCTGCGTGATCTGTGTTATCTGATCTTCGTTCAAGGCTGGAGGTAGCCGCAGTTGGCCAAGAAATCGACTGGCCCAACAAAGCAAGCACGAGTCTCAGTACTTGGACACGCATCATCGAGCGATGAACCGATCGATAGCGATAGAATAGTGTTCAACGTACAACACTTGGGGAGTCTTTTGAATCGAAGAATCGAAGAGCGTTTTGAATCGAAAGCTGAAGCCATAAGGAGCCTTTTGGTCAGCTTACTCGGCTCTGTCGTAAATTGTACTAGCTGGACAGGTCGAACATGTGCTCAGAGCCATTGTGACTACTGAAAATGAGACGTAGCCAAAGATCTAGAAAAGAAGATCTTCTAATTAGAAACGGATTAGTGACGTGGACGGTCCTGACTAGAGAGAGTGGTGTTAAAAGGGCTGGGAGCTGTCATCGTTTTCTGTGGTGAGAAACATGCCCTTGCGTTGATTGTCTTCGACTTCTTGCGGTGGCAGATTGAGTTAATACAACCGTAGGGCGTCGATGTGTATTTGATTCCGTAGACGACTTTCGTAGGATTAGTGGTGGAACTTCATCTCATACTTATGATCAAGAGACTAGCTAGCCATAGCTGACAGACTTCTTCAGCGACAGGTAAACTCGCCCATTACAAATTGATTTTAGCACGTGCAGATATCGACGGATAGATGTAAAGTGTGTAATGGATAAATAACTATGTGAAAGCGCTCGTTGGTAGATCTCTCAACTTCTACAAGTGACTCACAATCCAGAGTGACCGTTCGTTATAGCGAAAATCACACGTTTTTACGATGCCGTCTGCACTATCGGCGTATCCCGCTGGAGGAGTTTCCCATCCTCGCCGCCCATGAGATCACAGGCCGTACGAGCATCACTACGAAAAGCGTCCGGAAGGCCTCGACCATATAAATTGGGCAGAACTCGCGTATGGAATACTCGATGTGCTACCGAACCTCCCTAAGCATTGGTTCGAGATAATCAGTAATACGGTAGGACATAGGTAGGCAAGAAGCGCCGTAATCCTGATACTCACAAATCGTAAGAAGATTCCACCCATGATTGCTCCGACGGCATCTCCCTGAATTTTGTACAACCCTACGCTACGTAGTAGCTCACGCTGGTCACGATTCGGGTCCAAGTGAGAAGCAGGAAGTGTCGGTGTCCACCGCACAGCACGCCCCAGACCCCATTTGGAACCAACAGCCTCTCCTAGGGTATAGGAATTTAGTGTGCGTGCCACTATTTCATCCATATCGTGGGAGGGCTTCAATGACGAACTTGAACCGACCATAAGTAGAAGGTAGGATTCTAGCACCCTACGGCCTGACGAGAACTGTTTTAGCAGCTTCAAATCATCACGAGGGTTGACATACCCATGAAGCTGAGACCAGCATTGTGGCCGTACACCGCTGCTGGATGGCTCGCATGCGTCAAAATTCGTCGAGCAAGTTCTAGCGGGAATTCCAGAGTGGGAAAAAGTGCATTCAAATGTTGTGCAAATCTAGGTTGTGGTTCTTTCCATGTTGAACGAGACCCATTCCAACTGTCTTCGTGAATCGTCCCTTCCCCGGCACGAACACTTGCATCGAAAGCTTCTTGTGACACCAAATTGTCATCTTCTATAAACTCTACTGATGACTTGACTCGTTGAGATATCCGTTTGAGAGCAGTTCCTGGCTGATCTTTTGAGCGTGTTCTCAAGGCGGCGACTGAGTATTGTCGTGCAGCCAAACCTGTAATATATGAATGCTGTCAGAGATGGTTGTCTTCGTAGTACGCAGTTTTTTTCACCTTGTAGCTGTAGTGAGGACCCAGAAGCACTACATTGAAGGCTGATCCTTGTCGAACGTAGGCAGCGAAGAGAACGAGACATATGTGGTGTACCAATAAACACTACACCACTGTACATTTTTGAAACTAACCACGTGATACGATTACCGAAGGGCCGGTCACTTGACACTTGTTTCCAACTTCAAGTCGTTGAGCTTATAGCAGTGTAGGCTTAGCATCGCACAAACCCACGGTGACAGCGTGGTAAAGTTTGGATTGGCGATACCCCTTGGTTCCGCCGAATGTGGATAAACGCCTCTTACTTGAGCCGTATCTATGGAACCATCTCTCCGACCTTGAGGACGAGCTTCGGCAGCATTGCTGATTTCACCATCATTCAGAAGCTTCTTTGTAGTAATCAGGGCAGTGACCCGGAAAACGTGGGCCACAACCTTTGATTTCCCCCCTTACTCTAAATGGACTGTCACGAACAACCCCACCGTTTGTTTTGGCATGTGCTTCTCTTTGAAAAGGATATAAGTACAAGACCTTTTTAATATTTCATTACTGGCTTACCTGTCACGAAAACCGAGACTTCTTCAGCTATAAATGACCTACACTCAAACTTCTCAACCTTACCCCAATTTTGTGCCGGATCATACATACGCCTTTGCCCCGATGATCTCACGCAATATGTCTGCGACGAGCAACGAACCTGCAATAGTTTTTACTATAACCCTCGAACCGACCAGCGAAAGCTATCCCTTCGAAGCTAAAAGTCTGAAACTACGCGAGGATATTCCCGTTATGTTAGGCTCTTATTATCATGGTCGCCAGGTACGAGACCACACCCCCGATCCTACCAACGGCATGTTTGCGCCACACCGCATCGCTGACTGTGATGAGGACGACGCTGCTGCCTCACTCGCATTGAGTGATCGACACGCAGAAGTATGGTGGAATGGTGAATCGGTACGTACGCCCCATCAATATCCAGAGACACAGTCTCAGTTTCTCAGGTCTTCATACGCGATCTTGATTCTGCATTCGGGACCTATGTGAACGAGAAAATAATTCAAAGCGAAGCTGTCTTACGAAATGGGGACATTGTAGTATGTCTCTTTCTCTCACCAGCCCCCTTTGATTTGGGCTTTATTGAGCACTCGCTAAACCTCTTGGACAGCGCCTCGGCCGAGTGATCCCACGCAATGAAAGGACGCCTGAAAACATCAACGACTACCAACTCAAAGCGATTACCTTCATTGTTGGTATTGTTGGCGCTAGTACCGACACTCGCTAAAAGTTGGTTCAAACAACCTTCTGCCAAAAGAATTCTCCGCTACGTACATAAGAATATTTTAAAAATGCCCTGACCTTGCTCATCGCATACATACCATTAAGACTTGACTGACCGTTGTGTACATATTGTATCTTCCTTTCTTGTAATTATTTGCTGCTTGTAAAATTACGTTTATGTTGATTAATGCGATTGGTGCCTGGCATTCTAGCCCTGAAAATCCCGTATCAAAACCTAGGAAATCACTGCCGTCCACGTGTTTGATGCATACTATTATGTTCTAGAATACTTCTTACATCGTAGGTTCGGAAGTACACAAACAAAACCGGATAGTACTCGGGGATGGTCACCAATCGTACCCTTCACGTCAGACGTCCCGAAAAAGGTCTCCTTTGAAGGGTCTGATCGCCGACTATCATGCGCCTGTGATATGGGGGTTTACCACTCCAACAACCGTGACATCATGTAGTCGGGTTGCTGAGAATTTGGGGTTGCAACGAGATGTCAGCGTGTAGTATACTCTTTTTGGCCTCATTGTCCGATATCAACCTCTGGGCGTGTCCATGTCAAGCTGAAAGTCTCCTTGTAATATGGCCTTATAGTCTGTTGCAATAAAAAACCGAGTAAGGTGGCCTCGTTCCTTCGGAAAGGCATCATGTTCAAGTGGGGCTTCGTTTCAGCAACGAGAGCTGAGGAAGCGCCGGGCAGTGTGCATCGTGCCTTGTAGGTTCAGATGTCCATCGGGGTTGGCCTATTCGCTGAAGATTGCCGACTGACAGAAACATCAGATAAAAGAGAAGCAGGCCGGTCGTTATATCACCCCCCTCCCCCCGGCCCGCAAGGATGAAGTTATCCTGAAACATGTCCATCAATTGGCCCACAAAAAAAAGTTAAGAAATTGTTTGCAAAGTGCGCTCTTGGCTTGCACAAAGGCCACGGACTCCACGTCCTACATCGCTGTTCAACATCAGGTGCCTGGGACCATGTTATTCGCATCGGGAAAAATAGCCAATGTTGGCAGGTCAATAAACGGGTCATATTACCGGAGCTCAACCCTTTTTTACGAATTAAATTATTTATTTATCAACGTCCACCGTCCGAGTAGAAATGCTGGAGTACATGATGAAGCACTCTTGTGATGGATCAAATTTTCTGAGCCACAACCACCATAGCATATTCCTAACCATTGATGTTGCTTTGGTCCATGTAAACGCCTGCTTTCGTGATTTTTATGGCGTCTCGTAGGTCCAGGGCCAAGTGGACCGGTGGGGCAGAAGCAAGAACAGATTGATGGATTATGTAATTCACGTACCGTACTTCAAATAGACACATTTGGGGCGCACACAAAAATTAGTAATAAACAATCACCTAGATCCTCATTCAAAGTATTAATATCCCCCCTGCCTCCCGCAAGGATATTGGGGGTGGAAAATTTTTGTTTTATTTGGTACCGAAGTAATTAGTGGCCATTTTGTGGTCAATATGCTCTTCGCTTTGTAGTGGGTTCTGTAACTCTCTAAAGCACAAAAGTTACGTGTAGATTGGAACGACAGATGGAATGATAAAATTTCGTGTTTATTTTTTAAGCTCCATGAGCAGATGGCTTTCTGATGACCCGAGCGTTCCGAACAACCGGCTGTCTCACAGTCGCTCGCAGGCGGAAACATACCAGTTTGTCGGCTGTGTGTTCGATGCCCCGACCAACCCACGCTAAATTTCTTGCCACCCGCCACTGCATTAATCCACGGTGCTTCCTATGCAACTCCCCTTTCTTCTTCCGGAGCTTGTCGAACTCGTTGGAGATACCATGTTTTACATTATCAGGCTTGTCTCTGTCTCTTCCCTCTCCTTCCTCGCCATCACTCGATGAGCTATCTGACGAGCTATCCGACGTATTGTCGTCCA
Source organism: Calocybe gangraenosa (assembly GCA_018221785.1). NCBI lineage: Eukaryota > Fungi > Basidiomycota > Agaricomycetes > Agaricales > Lyophyllaceae > Calocybe > Calocybe gangraenosa. The sequence continues at coordinate 22,090 of JABCKK010015905.1, forward strand.
CATTGTCATTGAATATAGCGCCCTGCGGAACGTCCTTCGACTCCTCCGCACAGTCCAACGCCTCCATAACATCCGCCGTATTCTTATCCTTATCCGCCAGATTCTGATGGTACCCACTGAGCCCAGGCCACAAACGGAGTTTCACCGTGACCTCCCCGAGACGCTCCCCAATCCCATCAATGGCATTCGCTCGTGCACGTGCCAAAGCGCCGTCCTCGTTCTTGTACACGGCGAGGGTGAAGGTGTGAAGGTCCCCGTCGAGAATATCCTTGAGCCACAGAGTTGCAAACGCGATGGTCTTGTCGGCTCCGACGGAGTGTTTGCGGAACTCGATCAAGAGGCATGAAGAATAGCGTTTCTTAACAGCGATATGAATGTTCCGGCCTCGCTGCTGGCGCCACCCACCGTCCTGGTGTGCTGTCATTTTCCCCTTCCCATAGAGCGTTCGGAATACTAGTCGGGACGAGACAAAGCCGGCGGGCAGATCGAGCGACGCACTCACAGTGGGTTCGATATCGAGCGTGCCCACATCCCATCCTAGTAGCCGGGTCGGTAGCTTTGCCTGGACGCTGCGGAACGTGAGGGAGAGGCGTAGTCGACCATACCCTATTCCTCCAACTAGAGGAAACGAGTCGTTGATGTGGGACTTGTGTTTAAATATCGTGTGTAGCGGTAACACGACCACTCCCAGGAGGGGGTCGTTTTCATGCAAGCGTGCATCTCTCACAGCAATAATGACCACTGTATTGCGCCAGTCACGTAAAAACTTCTCCGTCTTTGCATCAAACTATCGAAAAACTCGTAAGCAAGATCTCGTCGTCGTCTGAAAAAGTATGAACTTACAAATGGCTGGTCGCTCTTCAGCTTTGTCCTGGTCTTGTATACCCTTTGATGGTTTATGATCAACGTACAATAAGCGCTCGGAAGATCGCCTGCTGCCTCATCTCTCCCCTCATCCTTGACTCCGCTCTCCCTGATCTTCTCCACTTCCAGCCCAATAATTTGCTCCATCCTCACTTCTAGCACTCCGCTCGGCCACTGCTCAGTAGGCCTCGAACCCGCAATGATCTCCTCAGTCGTTTCCTTCAAGTCCTCCGCCTTCTGTTGCTCCACTTCCCCAGTCTGATCGTTCCGCGCCTTCGCTTCACGTAACTTCTCCTCCGCCTCGGCCTCGATATTTTTTTTGAGTTCTTCCACATCCTGCTCTCGTCCTTCAAGGTGTTGTTCAAGAGTCGTTTTGGAGAAATACCCACACTGCCAGCGAAGCACGCCGCGCTTGGGCGAGCCTCCATCGCTGGTCAGCGGGTCCTCTCGAGTCATTGTCTTGTTCTGCGATTCATGCATGATGTCCTTCAAGGGTACATTAACCGTCCCGAGTAGGTCGTCTGCTGTCATGCGGTCTGCAAGTTATTCCATCAAGTATGAGTGGAAAACAAGAAGAGATTTTGATGGAAACAATGTACCGGAGTCCCAAAGTTGAAGCATGAAAGATTCCTGAGCATTCATCTCGGCAGGACCCACAAGAATAGCTGCAGTTTCTTCCCAGATTGGGTTGTTTTCGCTTTGGATGATCCTAAGCGTACCACGTCACAAAATGCAGAGGAAGATAGTCAAAACGACCCGCCTAGTTGACCAAAGAGGCTTCCCTAGCTTGCTCCATCCTACTGTCACGTAAGTATCCGTTTTCTTTGATTCTAAAACGCTCAAGTCTTGTTCATCTTTGTAGTCCGCTCCGCTGTGGACAGTAAAAATGATGACGCCCACAGCGTCGACATCCATCTTCTCTCTGCCGACAAGCAGTGTTTTCAAATCGAGGTTCAAGCTCCTAGGTGCTACATATTCGGAGACGGCAGCGTCCACAGAACTCTGCAGCCAGCTAGACAGCCCCGGAACGTCCATCACATTAAGGAAATTCTTCGCCAAAGGAGTGCAGATCATCGATATCTTCGGTTGACCGAGTAAAGTCAGTGTCATGAGCGACAAGAACGGCGGATTGGGGGTTAGCTGTATTCTAATACGCGCCGTTGCGATCATCCCTGTGAGCTCTACCCAGACTGGAATGAGTACGCCTCCAACAACAAGAAACTCTGTCAACAGGTGTGCGTTTCCCGAACGCCCTTTGAGACCGCTGCCTTGGACCGTGTGTGCGCGATATGCGAACGCAAGTTCGAGGTTGATAAAGTCCCCTTCTTCAGCTTTCATACCGTCGGTGTCCTGTCCGGCTTTGCCAGCGTCTAACCAGCGGATACCAAGTATACGAACGGGTTCTGAACCTTGGCCGATATCGGCGACGCGTACGCTGTGGACGAACTTTGGAAGGGTCGCTTGCAGAGCGTCTTCGAGCATGTCTGCGATGGATGTGAAGAGCGCTGGGTTGACGACTGGCCATAGAGAGTGCAGCAAAGAATTCAACCACGCAGCAGACTCTGGACCTTCGTCTTTGTCTTTATTTTTCATCTGTTTCTTCTTCGGCGAGTGTGTGAGATGACACTGACACGGAGAAAGTTGAAATTACTAGTGATTTGACTGACCTCATCGACAAGGCCTTCTCGCGGCTTCGCCTGCTTCAATTCACCTAGGTCATGCTGATCGGTTGCCGGGTGGAAAAATAATACACAGCCGCCAACAACAGGAGCTAGGAGGATGTAGCCCATTATTCCAAGCAACAGCCCGCCTAGTCCATATGTAGCCCTCCCCAAGATCTTTTTCCACAGCCAGGAAGTGAGAAGACTTGCCGAGCCGCCAGCAGCAACCGCGCAAGTAGCGATTAATGCCGAGCGTATCTTCGTCTTCCTTTCTACTTCGCCAGGCTCATACCACCGTCCCTTGCTGACTTCCTCGTCTAGCACATGCTCCAAGGTCTTATGCCGCCAATTGGAATCTTCTTCCTCATTCTCCTTGTGATGTTGAGGCGAATGTTCGTCCTGCGAGTTGGACGGGTGTGGTGGGATCTGTTCGAGCTCCACAGAGACATTATCGTGTATCGTAAGTGGAAGATGAGTAACTGGATCCGTTATTTCACGTTCATTTGTGCTATCTTTGTTATGCGGCGAAGAATTATTTTTCGACATCTTTCGACATGAGTTTGCTCAAGAGCTGAAGCCATATATTGGAGCCTTGATATAGACCCGTGATGCCCAGTCGGTGTTGACGTCAGTCATGCGATCACCCCAGCCCCACTACACGAGACCTTCCCTAGGTCCTCATGGATACTCCTGGAGTCTGGGTCATAACTCGGGGAAGAGTTGGCGCATCATCCATTCATTATGCATCGGGTTTAAAGTTGTGATATGGCGGGTGTAAACTGTGGCCAGCATAGGTGCGTTGACTAAATATTTTCCCACAGTCTCAGTTCGCTTATTCTTCTTTAGAACGCAAGGCGTAAGCACAAGATGGCACGGTTAGGCTCTCTGTTGTAGGATCGAGTGTTTTTGACGAACCATTTGTGCTCTCACTTTCAAATTTACAGCCGTCTTAACCCATATTGGCCCTCATCGAACGGGGATCAGTGCACCCAATGACAACGTAGACTCTAGGTTATCGCCTGTGCACACTACTCACTTCCTGCGCCACGAATTTACACCGAAGACTTGTATATGACTGAACTAAAACGATACATGAAAGTCGTTGTCAACCAGTCTAGTCGAGGTGGACAAACTACAAAAGCTGTATAACTTTCATCTTCGCATACGAGTTGTTTGGCTGCTAATCGCAGTAGTACCTCTTTGGCCGCTTGCTCTGGACAATCCTGGACTTCTGCTGTGCCTTCCCTTTACGGCCAGCCTTTGGTATCTCGGCCTTGGTCATTACCGGAGTAGGTTCTGGTGGAGGTTTGCCATAACGCCTGTTTATTTCCTCTAGCCCGTTCAGCTCTTCCTGGAACTTATTCATCACCTCCTTTGCTATGGCTTCAGTATTGGATTCGTTGTAGTCGTTGTTCAGTTCCAATACCCTATTCCTTGCAGCGCATAGGCTCATCGTGGTTTCGAGACCCAAAACCGCCCCTTCATGGTTGGAAATAGGTTCCGTACGCTCCGATAACTCTCGCAACCCATCCTCCACCCATTTACGCACCCCATATGTTCTTCCTAACATAACTTGCTGGGTTGTGGTTGGGATAGTACCTGCGTCATTCCAGGTCTTCAGATCCTCCAGCTCGCGTGCAATCGCACCGTTGAATCTACCCTTGATAGCGACCGTGGTGACAATCCGACTGCCATGCTCGTCATAATGTTCAACAACCGTAGGATCAGAGGCATTCAATTGTATGTTCGGGTCGACTGCCGTGGTCCAGCAGAGTTGTTCCCGAATGTGAATCAATTTCAACGCAGCATCTAACTCAAGAGACCTCGCCTCGTTCTCCGAAATAAGAGTGTGCCGTTCTACTAGCTTTATGTACGTCGACTTTAGCCAGTCGTATACCCCATATGTCCGTGCCAGAGGAATTTGGCCGGCTAAGGGTACCGCCTGTTTCAGGGCAGCCATAGCCTTTTCGAAAATATCATCCATTTTCCACTTGAACGCTAATTTGAGGATAGACTCCCACTCCTCTGGGGTCAGTTTCGGCTGTGTGACTAGATTCATGTCCCTGTATTGTCCTATGGGTATAAAATTTTGACGAACGGGCGAAAGAAGACCTACAAAGGATATAAGAACTTGATCAGAGCGCGAAAGTCAGCTTTCTGGATGCCATGCAGCTTGATCGCCTTTCCACGGTATTCCACAGGCTCGAGAGATTCCCAGAAATAAGACGAGGTTGGTTTTGTAAAATGGTGCTTTGGAACCTGGAACAGACAATCCTCGGCCTGCGCAAATGTTCAGTTGGTGTGAACCTAACAATGCTATAGGTTCCTCACCAAAAACTCAATGAAATCGAGGTAGTATACGGGGTCTCTGTAAATTGGAGTCTCTTCGGAGAGCGAGACTAACGATGTATCCAACGAGGTATCCAGCGATTTTAAATCGCCATCTGTCCCAACTGGCGGGGCTGCAACCTGTTGATATATTTCACTCGTCGAGGATACACCACATGGCAGGCTTTGTGGGCCTCCTTGAGAGACTAACATCATCATAGGTGGTAACGGGTATTTGCCTCGTGTACTACATGTGTAGCGTCTTCAGAAGCAAGGTGACAAACCAAGAGTTCCGTGCACAGGTTCAATCGATAACTTAAAAACTCTGAATCGTGTCACTGGCACAGACATAAAGTAAGCTGGACATCGATGAACCCACATGAATTGCGGTCGAGGTGCTTAAACACACCAGCTGTAAATGATTGCCGCCCTTATCAAGGGAGAGGATAAGGTTGTGTCACTTATCCAATCTTGAGAATCTGAGCCTAGCCTAGAATTAACTGGTTACATGTATTGGTAGCAGGGAAAACGCAAATGCCAGGATCAGTTTCGAAACTCGAGAGATCTCTTATCCACAACTCTCATTTACCATCGAGTCCTACCAAGAGCGAAAACACGTGGTAGTGCATCATGCATCAAGGCTCTAATTCCCACGGTCGACTTCATTCAATCTTACGCCAAGTTCAAATAGCTGGTACTGCCTAGTACTGCCCAGCCCACCTAAGTAACAACTAACGAAGTTGTTGAGGATGGCCATCGTAACATAGCTTTTGCTTTTTCTTAATATGCAGGTCAGAGGCTCTCCAATTCTTTTTGGGTGAACACTACAGAGATGCTCGTTATTTTGCCTTGTCCCTCCGGAAGTAGTACGAATTTACAAGCTTGCAGGGTCTGGAATAGGATTCCTCTATTACTTTTTACTTGTCGACATATAAAAAGTGGAATAGCTCCTTGCCTTGATGACGTCGGGTCAGCAATATTCTGTCCACATTCAATGTATCCGTGACACGTAACCTGTGTACTTTACCACGGACCCATTGGAGGTACCACCCATCCGGCGTGAATGAGTCCCGCATCAGTGACTCGAAGTCGGGGCTCTTAAGACTAGGCGACGATAGCATGTGGCAAACCAGGATTCCCGGCTTGGAAAAAATGCGAGGCCTTCTGAACACAAGTGTAGCCATGGTATCTCTTGGCGTGCCGATGTCGTTGATGTTCTCAACCCGAAGACCACGTCGTGAGTAAATGCATGCATTCATCCTTTTTGAACAGTACAAACCATAAAGGGTGTCATCGTTTAGCAAACATATGTTTAGGGCTACGATAAACAAGTCGTTGTCTTTATGTTATGTACCGCCGGTATGCCATAATAAACTCTTTTTGAGAACCTCGATAATCTGTAAACACAGATCAAGGCTGCAGTTTCGCATTCTGCTCAACGCATTCTGCCCAAACCCACGAGAAGGGCGTGGTAAAACACAATATTGGCGATAGCCCTTGCTTCCGCCGACCGTGTGTGGATACACGCCTTTAAGTTGAGCCGTATTTATGGAACCATCTCCTCGACCTTGAGGCCTTGAGGCCTGGACGAGCTTCGACAGCCCATTGCTGAATTCGCTTAGTAATCAGGGCAGTGACACTACTCTAAATGGAGTACCCCAAACGATCTCTCACCATGTGTTTGGCGGTGACTTTCCTATCACAAACGGATTTAGGTATGACATGGTATTTCTATATTAAATTATCCCAGTCATTAGATTGTTCATCACCCCGACCGAAGCCTCTTCAACATCCCATCTTATAACAGTAGCCTACCCAACACCAACTTTCATCAAACCCACGCCATTCATTGCCTTGAGCGTACGCGCCCTCTCCGACCCATTCTCCTCCTGCATGTCAATTTCGAGTTTCATAGATTTGTTCACGTCCGCTTCTAAACGTCGATCTCACCGAAAGACCATGTCAACATCGAGCTCCTACGAGATAGTCAATTCTTTTCCTCCCTCTCCAAATCTTGCAAACTTTGTTGACAGCTTAAAGTCCGCTCCGCCCTCCCCGCATTATGTCTATCCACCCATCCCCGTAGCGCGGATACTCGAAGAACTCGAAGCTGTTGCAGTTTTGTCTCTAGAACCCACCAGGGAAAGTTACCCCTTTCATCCCAAGTCCCTCATAATGCTTGAGGACAGGAAGACGGTATTAGGTTGGCACCAAAATGAAGAGCAAGTTCTAAACCACCATTCCTCACCAACGAACGGATTCTTCGGACCTGACTCTGACGAAGATGCTCAGCCGCCCACACTCAGCTCCAAGCATGCAGAAATATGGTGGGATGGACAGCTCGTGTGTTTCTTTCTTCTGATCAATCTATACCCATTCTGAGATCCAACTTCTGTATTTTACAGGTCTTTATTGACGACCTCAGATCAACCACTGGTACTTATGTCAATGGTAGTAAAATAAAATCAGTGACGATGTTGCTTAATGGGGACGTTGTAGTATGTTGTTTTCTCTCCTGCCGCTTCCGACTCGGCCTCATTCGAGCTACTTGCTGAAACCGATAAACAGAGCCTTGGCCAAACGGTATCAGGACCTGACCATCCGTCCTATCAACGAGAGTCAATATCATTCACAATATCTGTCTCAGGAAATGATCTCTTCAACTACCGTTAGACGCATATCTCAAAAAGCCGTTCCCCAGTAGGCGTGCTGGAATGGATTCTGCTTGTTGTTGTACTTAATTCAGTGACACAACACGGCGACAATTTTTACTCTATTTCGTTCGCTTCATCGAATAATGTAGAAATGATTAATATGGTCAAGAGGATGAGTGTCATTGACTGACGCTCGCCGATGCCCGTTGTTCCCACCCTGAGGATCCGATATAGGCTCTTAGATGCCCCTGTGTCCGCGGGTTGACGATGATATCACGTTTGTTTTGTCCACTCTCACCATGACATGTGGACCTTCGTTGAAGGGTCTAATTGCCGACTACCACGCATTTGTGATTTGACATTCTACCACTCCGTCCAGTACCAGGTGTAATATTGCATCCGAGATATCCAAAATTTGGGGACCGAATGAGCTGCATCAACATGTATTATTCTCGATTTGGCCAGTTTGTCTTCGCCTTCAATCTCAAGAGTGCTTCTTTATTCTGATACAGTTCAACGCCAAGTGCAGCAGATTATTTAGTTTCTCGAATTGTCCCCAATCAACCAATTCATTTCTTCACCGTTTTTGTTTGATTAAATGTTGTTGGTCGTTCTAAACGATCGAACAAGTGCCTCACCCTATCAACGGGGCACATTGAAGTGGGGCTTTGATGTTAGCGAACAGATCGTCTGGAGAACCCCGGAAAATGGCCGGTGGCACCAGGGGTCTTGTAAGTCAAGGATCCTCAGCTGAAACTCGGGATTAGTGAAAACGAATGGCGATAACAGCTATTATTAGTTGCTTTTTCGGCAGTAAAAATAATAAAAAAAGGATTTAAATTTTGAACTGCGCGGGTGCAATTAGCCCGCCCTTGAAGACATATGTTGTACGGCATGCGGTCACCGAGGCATTCGAGAGCTCAAAAAAAGAATTCAGTGTGGGCTTAAGTATATGATTTACAGCGCTCATGTTGGGTATTTTTAATTGGCTCATGATGAATTACTGTCTCGAAGGAATTCTTAAGTCGACTATGGTTCCCAGCCAATGCCGACGCGGGATTGATAGATTGATGTGATTAGGTAAGAGCGCTGTTGCTTCAAATAGACTCATTTGGGGCGCAACTGGTGACAAACAAGCACCCACAGCATCGTTCGGAGTGCAGAGGTCGTCCAAAAAGATTGGGCAATACGATGTTGATCTTGTATTTTGTTGTTGGAGTTAGCACACTATCGGAGCTTTTGATATGCATATCTCTGGGCCAAGAAAATCGAAACCACACGTGCCTAACAACAAAAGTAGTCATCTTTTTTGGCCTTCTAGTGGCCCCAGCGAGTGACTGAGCTCACAGGATATGGAGATGTCCGGATATCGTGTAAATCGTCCCACCTCACTTTTACTAGTAAATCATTGTCCAAACACGCCCTGCAGGGTTGAAAAACAAAAAGTTATGATTACGAATATCTCTTCCGGAATTTCTTTTTATAATATATTATATCAATACCTTTCCAATATTTTTCAGTCACAAAGTGATAGAAGGTCAGGGGGAGATAGATCCATCGGTGGGAAAGAAAGAACCTGTCCACGCTTACACCCGGCCTGGCATAGGTATGGAAGCCCAACGGCCACCTTCCATCTATCAAGATGTCCCTTTCATGAGAGGAACCTTCGAGGAAAAAAGACACACCCCAATGGTTACCCCAGTACTCTGGCTCGGCGAGTGTCGTGCTGTGTCTCCCCTCCAGGTCCTCAATTTCCCACGCACTGTCCTGGTGAAGGGCCCCCATCCCCCACCAATCCGCCTGCATGTGTAAGTCTCCGTATCACGTAGAAGGAGGGTACTCGAACTAAGTTTCATGAAAACCAGTAGTTCCTACCAAATTCCATGCACGAAGATCTCTAGCACCAGCTGCGCCCACCTGCAAGCTCGAGAGAGGTGAAATTTAGCAAGTTAGTTATCCTTTCGCGTGCCTATTCCGGTGCCTTTGAACCAAAAGTACTTAGTGGCCTTGTCTCCCAGTTTACCATCTGTGTACTTTGTACCCCGAGCGACCCACGCCCAATCTTGTGCTGCCCGCCACTGCATCAATCCACGGCGACTCCTATGAAGCGCCTCCTTCCTCTTTCCAGAGTCTATAAGATTAGTCGCTGTTTAAATCGCTCGTTCCCCATCCTCGTTCGACCAGCTATCCGACGTGCCATCGTCTACAACGTGGTTTAACACAACGCACTGCGGATTTTCCATGGACTCCCCCACAGAGCCTAGTGCCTCCAATACATCCGCCATGTCGTTATCCTCATCTACTGCATTTTTACGACACACGCTGGCCCCAAACCGGAGTTCTCTGCGACCTCTTCAAGACGCTCTCCAATCCCGTCAGTATCGGTATCATCTCTGGCCAAAAATCTCGTCCTCTACGCGCAGGCAAAAGCAACATTTTTGTTGCGATGATACAGCGAGGTTTTTTTGCTTTTAGAGAGTTTGACAAAGGAATGCTTCAAAGGCAACGATACCGTCCAGATCCAACGGTGTGTTTGAGAAATTTGATCAGGAGACATGGGCACTAAGGTTTTCTTTGACAGCATGGCAGCCTCGCCGCTAGCGCCACTCACCATCCTGGCACGCCGTCAATTCAACCTCTCAAGACGTGCGAGATACTAGTCTAGACGACACAAAGCCAGCAAAGAATCCAAGCCGTCTGCCTACCTTTATTGGCCAGCCATTGTTCAGCGCCCACCCAAACTGATAAAAAAAGCTTTCGCCGTGGCCCCCCAAAGACACTCTCCATCCCCTAGAAAGGCAAAGACGCCCATCAAGAATCCTCCTGAGCCACAGATTTGTGGACGCAACAGTCTGGTCAGGTCCAATAGGCGAAATGAGGAATATTATTTCTCCACAGCGGTCGCGGCCTCTCTGCTGATGCTACCTACCATCCTGGAGCGCCGTCATTTCACATGCAAAATATTAGATGGTGTAACACTAGGCCAACAATCAGGTCAACCCGTGTTGACCTTTTTGTTGGCTAGTCATTGTTGGTCAGACTTTCAAGGAGTACCCACCGATTCCGGGAAGCGTGTTGCCAGATTTTACCGGGCCCAGGTCAAAATGCCCTAAGATCTTAACATAGATGGGGCAAAAGCACCGCCTTATTCTGCATAGCGAGACAAGTACCTGTCGAGAATTTTCCCCGAGCCACCAAACGTCTGCTCAAGGTCCGACGGCGTATTTGACCAACTCGAACGAGAGACATGATAAAACGTGTGCTTTGACAGAAAGAAAATATTTTCGGCCACTTTACTGGTGCCACCTACCGAACTGGCGGACCAATATTTTGCCCTTACAACGGCGCGTGCAAAATACTGGTCTCGGCGACACCAGGTAAAAATGACATACTCACATAGAAGCTGGATTCCGGGGGTGGCGAGGTCCAATGAGCTGATTTTGTCTAGAGGTGTAATCGGGCATACCCCTCCTCAGATCGTCCTTTCTTTTTTATCCCGAACTGCTCGAGCCTCGCCTACCCTCGGAAGCCCCCGCACTTTCAACAGTCATAATCACAACGCACACCGCGCCAGCGCAACCTAAAAACCAAAAGGTTCACCAATTCAAAATACCACGCATTCCGAGATTGTCGACAGGCGGGTAGCAACCCAAGAGAACATTCAAGACGTGCTTTGATAAACGTGTACGAGTCATCGCATACCAGAAACAAGAAAATTGCTGGGGGCTATCTGCATCCTGATGTTGGCGTATGAGCCATCTCTCTGAGCTCCACGAAGACAGGAACGAACTCACCGCCGATACAAGAAATCTATTCATCAGATATGAGCTTCAGCCCACTGTGCCGTACCATGTGTGCGTTGTATGTGAACGCGGATTCAAAGGCCCTACTATGAACCACGCGTAGCCGAGTAAGTCGGAAGCTGATTCACGCCGTTCACGTTTCAATGGGTGCAACAAATCCTGTAGGCGGCAACAGGATACCTATTGGTTGGACTGCAGCAAACAACATCCAAAAGAACGCGTGCCTACCACTAGTGCGAAAACAGTCGCGATTAGGGACAGCAGCAGGGGTACTAGGAGAGTCTTCAAGTCGTAACAGACTACCTCAACAAAAATTTTCACGGTTCCCCAATGATTCGTGAATTTGTGAGAAAAGAAATGCGCCTCGCGTGTCTAGTCAGTGGCAGGAGTTTCTTGTTTCTCGAGAAATGAATAGGGGGAGGTGAGACCAAAAGCTTGTACCTAACCATTGGCATGAAATAATTACCCAATAGATCTGAAAGTCCGAGTCTACCGCCCGACATTGAGAGCCCTTTGTAATCTTGATACGAGGCAGGGAGTCGCCAAAGACCTATGCCACGTTGAGCGACGACCGGTGCAATATAAAACGCTCTTTTTTCCTTGATGGAATATTCTTTGCTTGGTGGCGATAAGGATAAAGAGTGAAGGGTGGCGAGGTCACTGAATATGAACCATTCCTGGTTGTTGTCGTGTTTTCCCACAGTCCCAGCTTGCTTTGTTCGTGACCAGCCCCCCAAGCTTGTGCCAACAGTTGACGTTGACTAGTGATGCATGATGCATATTGTCAAAGGCTGTGTGCATTCAGCACCCTCAGAAAGTTGCTAGATCAGGACAGCACGAAATATTCTTACCCCAGATGACGGTGAGTAAGCCCTGAAATTCAACTCTCCGGCTTGTTTTCTATCTTCTATACTTCGAAGCTGAAAATGGTCTATTTAGAGCTCAATATCGCCCTTTAGATTTATGGCAGAGATTGAAGACGAGATATTCCAGCTGGCCGCGCTCATGTTTCCCGAAAACGCATCCAACCTCTCCGTCATATCGAAGCGCATTCAACCACGAGTAGAGGCCATCATCTATAAGACCATAGTCTTCGTCTCCTTCCAGGAACGGTTTATATTGAGAAATATGACCTATGTCGAAAAATTCGTCACCACTCTACACTCCCGCTCGACAGAGTTTTTCGGTACACACGTTCGTGACGTATGCATCACAAATACTGTCCCCAAGGACCTTGCAACGCTGATACTCGCAAAATGCACCGGAATTCAAAAGCTCGCTCTCTGGCAACGCCGTGATCATTCCAAACTGAACATTATCGAGTTGGTCACTCCCCTATCGCTCACCCTTCGCTCCTTATCAGCCGGAAGGAATACATTTCATCAACTAGCGGAGTCCAGACACATCTTCCCCCAAATCGAGTATCTCGACATTGGAATGTTACCCGTGGATATGCGTATTCCAAGTCTGGATTGGCTCCCAGCCCTGACGACCGTGCAGCTAAATTTGGGGCAGCAACCTTTTGTCGACGACCAATGGGTTGAAGACGTGAAAACTGTGCTCTTTACAACACACGTACAGTTCAAGAAGCTACTCATACGGGTCAATGAATCCTGCATCAGTGATGTCGAGTTAGGGGTCGTAGGACTAGGCAACAATACCATTGTGGTAGAGCAGGACTCTCAACTGGACCCGATTACAGAGTGGATAGAGGCTTCATGAAAACAGGCAGCTTGGCAGTATCGGGGCGACGTTACTGAAGCACTGGCCGAGAGCATACGTGGCATAGCAGACGTGTAATCTATCTTTGGCTTCACTGCGTATCATATTCTGAATCAAACCACCAGCACCAGTAGCGACAAGCAGCAATATGATAAGTCGTTTACGATTCTCCAGTGAGCATGCTCACAGCCCCCCTCCCCGAAATCGGCGTGAGTGAGGGTTCAATCAGAGCATCAGCATCAGCTTGAACTATTCTCAATTCCTCTCACCATTAAACCGCTGCTCTATT
>JABCKK010015906.1:0-36840 GCA_018221785.1 Calocybe gangraenosa
TTTTACAAGGGTAAGATCACCATTCCGAAGCCAGAAGTTGGAGCGCTTGGTATTGGTTCCATGTTAGCAAAGGTCGATTGGTTGGGACTTGGCTTGAAGGTGGCGAAAGCAGGTCTTGATATGCTTGGTACGTGGACTTCATTCACACCCATACCAATGTTGATTATCTGCAAACTAGCTCCTTCCCAGAAGTAAGGTTAAAGGTCGTCAGCCTCAGCAAATGACACTACGTTCCCTTAGACCTTCGAACACCTCTTCCATGTTTACCCATCAGCCCAGTTGTTGCCGTATTTTTGTTTGTCGTACTACGATTGTGAATCGAGTTGTCGGATTGTTGTTCCCAAGATTGTTAGCTATTATTTTGCATTGAGCTGAAACTTTGCGATTACCAGTCGCTTTTGGAGCATCCTCGTACTGTCTGCCCGATGTGACATTCCTACGGAGGCCAGTGTACTGGCGAAACCCCGTTGGCTGTGATTCCACTCATTGCTCCCTCTATCTCTGTAAAAGTTATGGGACGCCTTCGTCCACCATTCGCTGCAGCACAAAAGCCATGGCGCGACCCGTTGACCCGTTGTTAACAGAACGCCGCCTACGGAGCTCGCACATATAATCCCTTTGGTGAATGATGTAAAGCATGCGATATAGACCTGAGGCCTGAATTCGAAGCGCTACTACAGCTCATAGTCATTTCCCTATTTCTAAGCAATTAGCGTGCACATCAATCACAAGGTCACGAATTTGGTAGATATAAGGGTGGCCATACCGAATCAGCGTTCGTCTGGGCGGCGAATGGACGGTAAATATAACGCGACCCAGCTTTGGGCCTTGGCATCAGCTTTGTAGGAATCCATTCGCTTACGTAACCCATACAGTTCCGAGGCATCCAAGAGAGTGTCAAAAGACAGAGATGCCCTGTTCCCCATTTTCGTAGTTTCTAGCCTTCCTCCTTTCCTTTAAAACCTATGATTGCCATCTTTCGAGCTCTCTTTACCTTTTCTACAGCTTTCCCAGGTAAGTTCGAATTACAAAGGATATAACCACTTCATCAACGATGATAAGCTCTTGCGTCTACGGGGCCAGCGAAATTTCCTGCATCGATCTCAGTGCTGCATGACTTACTGAAGCGCCAGACTTCAGCAAATATCCCGAGTTTTCCCATCGACCAGCTGCCCGAGCAATGCAAGTCACCATGCACGGACACAAACAACAAGATAGGAGTACATTACTTGCTGCCTGTACTTTTCAACACGTTTAACGTACGAGTCACAGTCCTGTATGGATGAGAAATGTTTTTGCACAGATGCAAACATAAGCTCCTATGCATTATGTCTTGGTTGTTTCGTTAAAAACGCGGATGTCGCGTTGGACAAGGCCTCTGCCGAAAATATCACTTTGGACGAGGCTTCCGCTCAGGATGCTATGGATCGTGCGCCTTCTCACTCCTAAATTTGGATCCACGCATTGACAATTAAATCAAAATATCCACAGATTTGACTGGTGTCTGCAATAAAGAAGGATTCAAGGTTAAGCCAGTAAAGATAGGTTCGGCCTCTAACAATGGCGCAGTACGTTCAAATCTTCTGGGAACTGGGGCGCTTGCTGTTGTGATGATGGCCGCGTTTGCTATCTGATCGGCTGTAGCATCATTGTGATTACCCGCTCAGCACTTGGCACACCGTGCAAGGCTTGTTTCGCGTGATATTAGCCTGCGAATATGGCCATATATTAGTTGGTCTGCAAGCGCGAGGGAGCGGGGTAGCGGCTGTTATAACGTCCTTGGTCCACCGCTAGACTTTGGTTGTGGTTTCTTCACGGCTTGACTTCCCTTTAAGTCTCGTTACTCAGGCCTGGAACCTTGCTGAATACCTCAGTTCGCACGAATAAGACCCTACTTAGACTACTTGACCTCAGTCTGCCCGTAGCTATCAGTGGGACTATTACAGCATGGGAAAAAGATAAGGCGCCTTTTGTTTCGGTCCGAGATGTCAAACATAACCAGTTGTTGATCATCACGCTCCGTGATGATCGCTACTTGCTAGAGTAGAGTCTCACGAACGGGAACCGCTCAAGTTACGGTTTGATTTACCTGCTCCCGTAGGCCGTCCTATAAGTGAAACTAGATAGGCCTCTTCTAAGAAACATCTTGAATCCTGACCACTAGACGCGGAAGCAGGATCATATCATAACTACTCCTTGACAACTGCCGAACGAACGCTGTACATGCAACATATGCCCAACATCCTACAAACATCAACCTGACGTGACGTACCGACGGATCTGCTTAGCCTGGCGCTGATCATATAAAAATGGCTAATTCCCTCGCCTCGAGAATCATCTAGTTTCCTCTCACCGTCCTTTGGCGTAGCAGATCCTAGACTCTCCCCAGGCATTTTATCACTCCTGAACATGATTATCACTCGACGAGTCCTCCTTGCTTTTGCTACAGCTATACTCCCAGGTCAGAATTAATTTCGACGACGGTATTGTTCAGGACCTGCTTAATTACTCATTGACGATGATATGAAGTTCTTGCATACCCGGAGCCCGCGACAGTTCCTGCAACATTCGCAGCAATTCATGGCTTACTGAAGCGCCAGAGCTCAGTAGCTCCCCCGGTATTCCCTATTGACAGTCTGCCCTCACAATGCCAGTCGATTTGCACGACTACGAACAGTAAGATAAGCGTATGTTTCTTGTCTTTCCCCTTCAATCAAGCAATATATAACGCATTTACAGTCCTGCACAAATGATAAATGTTTCTGTACAGATGCGAACTTGAACTCTTTTGGATCATGCCTTAATTGTCTTGCTACGGCTGCGGGTACTCCCGGGGTGTTCGACGCGACTACCGCCCAGAACAGTATCAACCGTGCGTCTTCCTGTAGTCAAATATCCCCTCATACGTTAATGGGTGCATTCAATATTTGCAGAATTGACAGATATCTGCAACAAAGAGGGATTTAAAGTCAAACCAGTGACGATAGGAACAAGTGATTCCGATAGTAATGGTTCAACTGGGCCGCCTAGTTCAGCCAACAACAGCGCAATGCACTCAGGTCTCTTGGGGACCGGAGCGCTTGCTGTAATAGTTATGAGCGTCGCGTTCGCCGCGTGAATCCTCGAATAAATGTTGTGATCATCATGAATTGTGTAGTAGTCAACATGTACTTACACCAGTTGTTAATATTTGTTGTAGCTCTTTGTAGCTCTTTGTCATCCACGGGTGATGTGCCGTTGCTTAGTGCAATAGTCGATAATCACAACTGCGTACATTTCCTCCTCCTCATTGGGTTGCATTGATTCAACATGCCAATCTAGCACTTTAGCCTAGACTGAGCCACTGTCTTTGTGCTCCCAGGTTCAGTGCTTCAAATTTGCTTCGTATTTGAGTGTAACTAGCCACAACAACAACCTACGACATGATAACGATGATGACACTTGGTTGACACTCGATCCAAACTTAATCGGTGATATAATAAGTATACTAGGAGCTGGAACAGGAATGCTTCAAGACCTTGTTACGCCCTTTCGCCTCATTTCTCTGGCCTAGAGCTAGCTGTCCACCTTTGTTTCATAGCTGTGCTTCATTGCTTATTCTCTACCACTCTCTTTCAGATGATTTATACCCTCTTTTTTCCTATTTTTGCCCTCTTGTTTTCACTGTCCGGTATGTGCAGAACCAGTCCTGCGGACAAGTGCTCACACGTGTTACTCGCAGTGTCTGCAATCCCCACCACGGAGAATCAGATAAATGCCCTCCCCGCTGGCCGCCGCTCTCAAATTGCTGGATTCTTTGCCCTCTACAAAGTCAATCCGCGGTGCAGGTCTCGTTGTCAGGCGGCCGGTCAAATAGTATCGGTGCGGCGTTCTAGCTGGTCATTTTAGCCTACATGTATCCTCTTACGCTTTTGTTACAGACCTGCCAGAACGATTCATGTATCTGCAATAACAAAGACAATGAGGCTCTGTCTATTTGCCTGACCTGTGGTGTAACGGCCCCTAACTCGGACTTGGAGAAGGAAGCTGCTGCCTGTAATATGATCACTTGTACGCATAACCGTATATATTTTTGCTTCTTAGACTGAATTTGAGCATAGTCTTCCTGGATGTCTGCAGTCCACCACTGGACGCTGTGAGCAGCCAGAGTACAGTTAGCATCAATGGCACTACTAGTACCAGTGCCAGTGCCACAACCACAGCCACCGTGGCAAATGCCCAGAGCACCACTACGAACCAAAGCTCGGAGGATCTAGGTAAAGACGCAGGTATTGCTGGTGTGACCTCTCCTCTCACCACTCAAGTCGCTACCGATACACAAGAGCACTCGGTGGAGAGCAATGGCATGACCCCCTCAAGAATTGCGAAAAGATGGGTAGTAACTGTTGTCATGATTGGGAGTGTCCTCGTCCAAACTTAAACATTCTCCCTTCTAAAAACTTTTCTATTGGCCTGTAAAAACCATGTCCCATGTCCCACCGGGATGTGTCTGCCTAATTGAATGTGTCGTGTCATATGGGCCGTTCAGATCGTCGTGTTTATCGAAGTCTTGATATGAATCAATAATGCCAGATTACTTGCGATCCACATCTTTTTTGCCTTGTGGAACATGTTTCTTTCCCATGTCGTGGACAAATTTAGCACTTCGCACTCGCCTTTGACAGCGGAAACGGTTGATTGATCATCGCGCGCTTAAATCTACACCTGACTATCTACAGCTCGTTTCCACGTTCGCTTGCTTTCTGTTCTCCTGCCATCTGATTATTCCTCCGCCTTCCAATAATCATGTGGCGCATGACGTCAGAGCTCATTAATTTGTAGCAACATTTTGATCAATAGACTTGGCGATTAGGTATGATGATAGCAAGCACTTCTTATCATAGTAAAGGATTAGTAGGAAACGACGAAAACAATTACA
The DNA here is from genome assembly GCA_018221785.1 of Calocybe gangraenosa. Taxonomy (NCBI): domain Eukaryota; kingdom Fungi; phylum Basidiomycota; class Agaricomycetes; order Agaricales; family Lyophyllaceae; genus Calocybe; species Calocybe gangraenosa. The sequence continues at coordinate 4,919 of JABCKK010015906.1, forward strand.
CGCCTGGACATATGAACATCACTACGTAATGAGTGTAAGAAAGTTTAGTATCATCATAACTATCCATCGAACGTCATTGGGAAAAATGTTGAGATAGACTTGATATCAACTGTCCTTCGGCGTTGCTTGACATGGGCATACAGTAATATGGTTGGTGTATATATAAACACCTATTCCGACTTGTATATTTTCATACATTGGTCCATAGCAGCACTATAATGGGTATTGGCGCTTAGCTGTTGTTCTGACAAGACAATGATAAGAATAGTAGCTCGTACTCGACATATTTAAAGTTATGCGCACGCATATTCTGAGCATCAGTACCCCCTCTTTTCAGTGTAAAACCGATTATTGATATCTTTCGATGATTACCTTCCTCACGTTCCTTGCCCCCACCTTCATTATATTTGCTTCGTTGCACGGTATGTACTACTATCGCTATTGAATTTGTACACATCTGAATTTATTTATTTACTGCTGTATAGCCGCTGCACAACCTGAGCCTCGTGTCGCCCACAACCTGCTTAAACGCTTTGATGGCTCTGCTCTTGGTGAAGGCGATCTTCCCGATACCTGCCAGTCGGTATGCAAGTCGACTGTTGCGACGTTGAATGTACACTTTTTCAAATATCTTCAATGATTAGAATATGCAGTAACCCTTGAAATATAGACTTGTTTCCAGCCCTCTTGCCCATGCAACAAATCATTTATGGAAGCTGCTGGAAAATGCTACAACTGTCTTGTAGCACTCCCCAACAATAGAGTTAGTATGCTGAGTGCACAATCAACGCTTGATGGTAAGCCAGAAACTTATGTTTGTACGCACACATTTTTATTTCGGCTGCGAATGTGACCTGGCAGGGTACACCGAGACCTGTAAAGAATTAGGACAGCCTGTCGAATCAATCACCGTGACAAAAGATACCAGCGGTGCGTCACGAATTGGCGGTAGGAGTATTGGGCTACTCGTTACTGCGTATATGGGAGCTCTGTTTGCATTTACATGATAATCGGTATCACGCCTGAATTACCCATTACTTAAACCAGTGTTGACGCAAACAAATTTTCTTGATTTTACGAGTTACAGGTCGATCAGTCACTGTCTTAGACATAGCTTGATTACCTTTCGTCATGGCCTCTCCGTCTGAGCCTTTGACATGATTTCATCAGTTTGAACTTCTCCTTGGCCTCACGCTATAAATAGAACTCGGAAACATACTTCTTCGGAGCTGTCCGGACCATCGGAATCACTTTAGTCTCTTTGTGTCCTCCGTTTTGATCTAGTAACTATATACTATGGCTGGCTTTTCGGGATTCCATGTCGACCTGACAAGAAGATATTAGCTTCATTCATAGAATAGAAATCTGTTCAATCGCGACTGTCTTAGGCGTTTGGGCAACCTGATGATACTGGAGTAACGATATGTCCAGTTGAAACATCCCATCAAACTTTCCGGCGCCCAAGTTGATGGTATCAAGTAGCTTTGGCATGGACTATTGGGAACCTGAATTGGCACACCCGAACATTTGGTATATTTTACTGGACCTGTTGCTGTACAATTACGCATAAGGCCACATAAACGACTCTACTGCTTAAAGACACAGCCGTCCTAAACCTCAAGAAACAGCGAGAACAATTAGAAGTTTCATCGACTTTGAAGAAAGGGCAGCATAGCCACATATGGTACCTCAATTCAAATGTCATATGTGTGGGATTTTCGAACGGTTGATGTGATGTGTATCTGGTATCTGAGCCTGAAAGGGATAAATCGAAATTTTGTATGTATTTAAATACTAGATCGACGGCCGCAGACCATCACACAGCTCCCTGCATTTCCATTCCTTTATTAACTGACAATTCTTTGTACCCCTCTCTTTCACCACCTCTATCATCATGGTTGCACTTCTCCACATCCTTTCTGCTGCTGCTCTGTTCGCTTCACATGGTGAGCGCGCTTTCGTCGTAACTCGGTTCAGCTAATGACCTTGGTCTTCAATCTTGGTCTTCAATAGTTGTCGCAAACCCAGCCCCAGCCAACGCCATTCATGAGTTGTTGGCGCGACAAGTTTCTCCCTTTGACGCCAGCAAACTGCCCGAGAAATGCAAGAGTAGTTGTTCAGCAGCTACGAATGGCTTAGCTGTACGTGCTCCATTTGCCGCCTTTATCACAATGCTTATATGACTCTACCAGGGTTGCACCAGCATCTCGTGTATCTGTCAAGACTCTACTCTGTCGAACGTGGGCAAGTGTTTGAGCTGTGGTGTTTCGATTCAAGGCTCTGGACTTAACGTCCAGAGTGCTCAGCAAATCATTGATCGTAAGTTCGATCCTGTTTGATAATTATAAGGAATCCTGAATGACGGTGTCGTAGAAATGGCTGATGCCTGTGAGGCGGCTGGTTCACCCGTCAAAGGATTCACGATTTCGGCCAACGCGAAGGATAGTGGCGCAGCACGATCAGGTGCATTGAGTGCCGGGGCTATTGCAGTCGCCGCATTTGGCGCAATTCTTGCTGCTGCTTAACTTGTCTTTTATGGTTTGATGCAAATAACATAGGATGAGGACCTAATAGATAATGATGAGTACCTTGTAGTTGGTAATAATCTGTCAATGATATTCTCCGAGCAAATAAAACAAATACTGGAGAATTTCCAGTTGCTCGCCAAAATGACCATCAGCTTAGTTTCAGGGGTGTGTGTAAGTACATCAAACCACTTTTACGTACCAAACCGAGATAAAAAGGAGGGCCTGCAAACGCGAAGTTATAGGAGGCTCCAGGACTTGGCACGCTGGAGTCCTGGACGAGCTTGACACGGACGTGGGTCTGCCCATATGGCCCTCGACTAGGACAAATTTATGAGTTTTGCCTCGTTAGTTTAAAGATATTCAGGGGCGGCATTTCCTAGGAGTGGATTGATGATGGAGGTGAAATTATCGAAGGTGACTGAAATCCAATGATAAAAAGGTTCTCCGGAGCGCGCAGTGGTTTTAGGGTTTGATTCAACCTGGTGGCTACATAGGTGGAAGGCTGTTCAGATTGTATTGAGCTCTTGAATCCATAAGTGAACCCCGTAAGTGAAATTTATAGAAAGTGTACTGGGCATGTCCTCATCACAGCCAACTACATCAGACAAAAGGGCTTGATTGTTCTGGCTTCGAAACAGGGCATCATGGCGGCGCCAACGTTGATGTTAAGAACATGTGGGGGAGCCATCCAGTCAGCTTGCCTGAGATAAGAAAGAGATACCAAGATTTACATCGGTACCGTTTGTCTAAGCCTCGCATTTAAAAGGCCCAGTATTGAGCTCTATTTTTGTGCATATTACGAATCTGTACCGAGATATGAGTAGTATTTCGACTCATGGATCACGCCCAAAGATCATTCTGGTAATACCAGGGATAATGTGTGCTGATTTCTGCTCCATGACTTACTACAGAGGAATGGGCATCAGTCGATCGCGAGGTCGTTGTCCGTGATCGTATGTCAAGACATAGGTGGGCTGAACGACTGATTAAGGTGTTAGGTCTGCCTGACTTGGGGCAAGAAGAGTTGCCGACTCCGAAGTCTTGTAAACGTGTTAGGCTAGATCTGTACCTCCATACGACGTAGTTATGGAGAGATCACTCTAGACAATTTCACCCAAGCGCTGTTGCAAGGCGAAGGGGTTATGTATGATGAACGGTTCCAGTGTGGCAACTACTGACAGTTCCCAGCGGGAACTCGCTAAGAAGTTTGTCGCTTGGGCTCTTCCACCGCCGCCAAGGTAGAGGAGAAAGAAACGGGTACAGCGTCGTGAGACCAACGTCAAAAGGCGAAGGAATCTCTAATGGAGGCGGGAAGTTTGGAAGCTGACTCGACACGCTCAAAAATAAAAATAATAAACATAAATACAGCCCATCGTATGCACATATCTTGAGATGTAACACTGATCAAGAAACTTTTACCTCCCGATAATATGGCGCCACGAATCTGCGCACTCTGCGAAACCGCAAAAGCTATGCTTAGACGACCCAAAACTGGTCAGCAGATTTGCAAAGGCTGCTTTTTCTATGTCTTCGAGACAGAGGTGCATGTCACTATAACTCGTTCCAAGTTGTTCCAACCTGGAGATAGGGTAGCGATAGGTGCTTCTGGGGGAAAGGGTATGAACTCCTCGCCATATCGTGCTTCTGTGCACCCGCATTGAACCATCTTAGACTCTACGGTGCTCGCGCATATCATGAAAACACTTAACGAGAGATATAATTATGGTCTGGAATTATTCCTGCTTTCAATCGATGAAGGTATTACTGGTTACCGAGACGACTCGCTTGAAGTGAGTTATATATATATAGTTATATGTTCATACAAAATTTATGTGCTTATCACCCTGCGATCAGACGGTCAAACGGAATCAGGAGCAATATGAGATGCCGCTTAAAATTCTCTCATACGATGAGCTCTACGGATGGACTATGGACGCTATCGTATCTCAGGTTGGGAGAAAGAATAACTGCACTTTCTGTGGTGTGTTCAGGCGGCAAGCGCTGGATCGGGGAGCTGCCGTGCTAAACGTGGATCACATTGTAACGGGTCACAATGCAGATGACATTGCGGAGACAGTGTTGATGAATAGTACGCCTCCTTATCATCATTTGTCACGCTACAAATATTGACCTTTAGTAAATATCCAGTCATGCGAGGTGACATTGCAAGGCTAGGCAGATGCACAGCGATATGCACGCAAGGAGAGGATACCATCAAGCGATCTAAACCCTTCAAGTACGCATACGAGAAAGAGATCGTTATGTACGCACTCTCAACGTACATGTTTATTTTTAACTGACTACTCCTTACTTTTAAGGTACGCTTACTTCAAGAAACTCGACTACTTCTCCACAGAGTGTATATATTCTCCAGACGCTTACCGGGGGCATGCACGCGCGTTTCTTAAGGAACTAGAAGCAGCCCGGCCAAGTGCGATTATAGATATAATTCATTCCGGGGAGGCGTTCGAGGTGAGAGAGGAGGTAAAGGCGACACAGCGTGTCCAACGTAAGCAGGCACAGTCAGAACTGTAATAACTACCTTGCTAACGCCAGGATGATCTCGTTCCAGAAACTTGCAAGCGCTGTGGATACATATCGAGCAACGACCTTTGCAAAGCGTGTACTCTTCTCGAAGGGCTTGAGCGTGGTATGGCTGGGGCTGGAATAGTATGTTCACCTATTGCTACTTCAAAGTCATTGTGTACTGATGGTAACACGAGACTGATCGTGGACGAAAGCAACTAGATTCTTCAAGCCCTGCTCCCGATAACTTGAGAACTATTCCCTTTTACAAATCCTCATCGGGAAATCCTACAGTAACAATCGAAGCATCTTCGTAAGCCTCTCTTCCTGCCCATACGTATACCATACACTACAAATCTAGAAATACGAGTATATATAATTCCCGTGGATGTAATATGAATAAATACATACACTTAGTACGACGACCTTGGTAAAAGGTTGATCTAAGTTTTAAATATGGAGTGAATAGGTTCCATGTTGTCCGTCCAACCCAAGGTGTTCGACAATCCTACCCAACAATCTTGACTATAACTGTTCCGCCACCCGTCAGAAGGCCCCTATCCCTATTCAAGAACACCTGAGGTGCCTTCTCAAAAGGTATTATCCGTTTGTCCCGTCCATTCCCATCTTTATTTACGCCAACCCAAGGTCGGATCCCATCCTCTAACAAAGTCCTTAGAACTGCTCCTAGAGTCTCCCTGATGTCCTCCCCTTCCCAGTCAACGTCTTGAGCATGACTAACCCACGCATACCCAACCTTCCCTTCCAACTTCTTCCCATCTGTCCTACCACCAACCCCAAAGTTGAGAGACCTCAACCCCGCTTTGAAATTGTCGCTGGCGCTTGGAATGGTGCGTCCCGGGGTGTCGCCTACAAGGGTCGTGAACTGCTTTATGCCTATCTCCACTTTTTTCCCCTTTTCCTTCCGCCCGTTTATATCCCCACTCCCTACGCCTGCAACGCCTGCACCACCTACGGACCTGAGGAGTCGTTCTGATGCCTCTCGAACCCCCTTCCCACCTACAGTATCCAGCACGGCATCAAAAACATCACCATCATCAGACAGCCGGCCAATAACCCGCACCACTGCACCCTGATCGTCTACGCCTTCACACTCCTCACCATCGTCAAACACAACCTCTTCCCCGCCCCATGCGCGCACGCGTTGCTCTACCCTCCTCATACAATACTCGTTTCGCATCTGCGTGTTTTTCTCTTCCTCTCCCTCACCAACCTCCAATGCAACATCTTCATGGGGCAGACATGTAAAGGGGACGTGTACGCACACCCTCCATCCTCGCCGAACGAGCATTTGCACGGCCATGGCACCAATCCCGTCGTGCCCTCGTAGCACCAATGCGCGCCTCCGTCTCACACCATCAAAAGCCTCTTTCCCTCGCAACTTGGCATGGGGTGAGCCTTCGTGACCGCCGTCCCCAGTCCCACCTGCTTTTCCGTCAGAGAAAGCAAAAGCAAACGTCCTAACAGCACGATAGGCCGGGATCCCACATATAGGCAGCAGGGCGAGCTCTTCAATAGACATTGGCAGCGGTGTGTTGTGTTGTGTGGTACTGGTAACGGGCGGACTTTTTGCCGATCCTATGCTAAGAGGAGATGGGCGGTAAGTCTTGGAGGTCTTGATACGGGATGGTGAAGTCGAAGAAGAAGGGGGGGTTTGAGGCTTTATATCTGGGTTCCTTCTAGAATTAGCCTCACTACCAGTCGATTCTGCGCTAGACTGAGTTGAGAGCAATGAAGATAGCTCCTGCTCTTGCATACGAGGGTGTGGGGTTCGATGGACGCGATGGCGGTCGACCACAATGAACTCAGTAAGGGCGCCACCCTGTGGAGAAGAGGGAATGATGATTTAGTGTAAACCGAGATGCAACATTAACCAGACAGGTATATAATCAAGCGGAAAAAGCTCATGTAGAAAAATATGCTAGCTCACCTTTTTCAGGTCCAACAGTCCTACAACCCAATCTCCCTTCTTGATCTCCTCTTCCCCAACCTCCCATCCGCACTCCAACACCCTACCAACAAAACCCCTACCTGGAATGTATCCGACATTGGCAGCTGGCGTACATGTTGCTGCAGGGGGCGTTGATGGCGACCCGGTCGTTGAAGCAGGCGATGAAGGAGCAGATCGTGGTTGTGAGCCCCCAAAACGGCCCAGCGTCGAGCGCAAGCTGGCACTTCTCTTTGGGGTCGATGGTGGGGTCCCAGCGGTACGAGGTTCCAATGGTGCAATGGTGTGTGAGGGACTGTGATCTCCGCCGTTCCCGCTACTACCGTGGCCTCCAAATACCAAACGCCAGTCGATGCCATCGATACTGACAGCCCACACTTGCACCAGAACAGCCCCGCTTGAGACATGTTTTGGTGGTGCACGGTAAGATGTAAAACCTAAGGGCAAGTCTGGTGGCTCGGTTGTCCTTCCTGTTGCCTCTTCAGTGTGCCTTCTACTCATGTTCTGGGAGTGAGGGCTGGTTGCAGAAGAGGGTCCAGAATGCGGTTGCGATGATGATGAAGAACCTCGACGAAATAGTCCTATTAACTTTCTACTAGGAGACGCAGACATGGATGAGGATAGGCTGCCGCTCAGTCCACGGACGACCTCTACACTAGCCATAGTGGTCTGCGCGATACCGCTACGTGTTAAATCAACTTTCCCGTTGGTATCTGTACCGATGTGTGCATCTTTGAGTGAGAATACGCCTTTAGGGTGGTGTGATGTCTGTGATAGAGGCACTGGTGCGCGTGGAAGGACAAGTGATGTATAGCCTGGTGTGCCGTGTGAGGGAAGGTCACCCGCAGTGAATGTTGGTAGAGAAGTCAGATAACGATCGTAAGGGTCTGCGGAGGAGGAGGCGTATTTCGAATTTCTGAGCGGCGAGGATGTTTGTGAGGACGACGAGTGTTGAGACGATGATGTTGACGCATGAGAATTAGATTCGTGACCAAGGGATCGAGACCGACGATGACGCAGGTTTGGGTCAAGCGAGGGTTTAGCCCTATGGGAGGGTATTGATGATGGTTCTGGATTGGAAGCTAAACGACTTCTGGGCCCCGACCGCTGGGGCTGCTGAGGCGTCGAGATGAGGACGCTGCTTCGCGGATGATGCAGAAAACTTGGTGTGCAGACCAATTCTTCCTCCTCAAGGAGAGCTGTCATATTGCTCATGATGCTCGGCGTTGCTTTGGATATCGTCTTGGACATGGGGGTGGTGGGTTTTGTGCGGGTTTGAGACTTGTTTTGGGGTTCGATCTTACTATGGTGTTGTCGCCGAGGCGTAGTTGTCGCCTTGGCGGTCATTGGGATTAGCCACCGGACGTCTTTGGCCCATTCTTGATCAACATGACCGTTGGCTAGTCGTGGAGGTTCGAGGTTGGTCTTGAACCGGCTTGTTGACTGTTCCGCGTCTGACTGCGGTGGACTTGTCATGAAGGTTGATTCTGAGCTTACGAATGAGAACAAAGAATGGGCATCTAGCGCAGAAGAAGAAATGGAAGTCGTTGACGTGTTGACATGAGTAAGCGACGTTTTTGTTGAAGGGACGGCATGCGGACTGGGAGGCTTTAAGGGTGGGACTATTGTTGACGCCATGGATGTTCTTGGTGAGGTATTTGGTGTGTAGAAAACGTCGCAATCGGACTCGCCGTCGTCTTTGTCGTCATCGGCGATTGATAGCTCATTCGGCCTATCGGTTACGGCTCCCACGTCATTTGTTGGCTTCTGATATGACCCTTATCAGTTTGGAGGATGCTTCGAGGCGACCAGTACGTACAAATTTCTTTAATTTTGGATTACTATGCACAGTGGCGGGTTGCGGAGGTGCCTGTGCGATGGTCTCGGTCGCAATACGAAGCATGTCTTGCTTGGTTGAGTGATACATCTTTTCCTGAGGGAAAGAATACGTTTGGGATGGCCTTCCCAGCAAAGATTGTAGTATTGTGGGCTTTGTCATTGCCTCCAACGACGTGGAGCTGTGTTGAGGCGGCCTCGTCGTCGGCTTCTATGTTGGATGCGCATCTGAGGCCATGTTCACAAACATGATGTCACATGATGGCATGGTTTATTACAGAAGCTTTAGCCAAACTTATATCAACATGTATCTATTGTGCCAACTTTTCCGTCCATCTCTCGATTTCTGACTCAATCATGGCGCGCTTTACCTTGAGCCTTGATAGTTCGCTTTTAATAAATTGTCTTCTGGCTTGTTCCTCGACAACCAAATTACTATCAGTGCTCGGTGCAGTTGAATCGGGCCTGGTTATTGTGCCCACATGATTGCTGCGTAGCGGTGGAGGTGTTTTAACAGGCGTTTTAACAGCCCTGGAACCTCCCTTCTTTGCTTTACCCAATCGGTTGGTTCCTTCCCAATAACAACCTAATTTGCGGTCGAAGCAACCTTTGCAGGTTGTCATGTTCCACTCGATTTGACAATGTTGTTTGTTTTTACAGTTGTCACACTATCAAATAAAAGCTACATTGTAACAAATGAGATACAGGGAAACTTGAGAGAAAACATACCTTGCCCTTTGCTTCGCGTAAACTTGTTGGATTTTTATGTGGTCGCTGTATTCTGCCACTACCAACTTTCAGGGCGGTCTTCTCTTTTCTGAAGAATGCTCGTTTCAAGGCTTCGACCCTCTCGTTGACCTCGATGACTACTCCCATAAATTCCTCTCTGGGTCGTTTCTTCGTGGCGGGATGCGACGGTTTCACGCCTTCTGCATCTGGCTCATCTTTCACGAGGGTGGGCTTCTACATAGTGTATGGCGTGAGAGGCCGGATTTTGTATAGCGTTCATTCATAAGACGACCTACCTTTTCGTCCTCCTCCTTGACTGATAGCAAACTATTCAGGCAACACATCAAAATAGGCGGGGTACCTCGGCTGGCGTGGTTGTTGAAGCCTTCGACCATTCAAAATGAATTTTCCAAGGAAAGAAAAAGAGGAAAACAAAGATGCGTCGTGTCGCCTGTTGAAATAGGGTTAGACAGATCAGTTGACGGGTTGAGAAATGGCTCTATGATCCTCAAGGCTCAAAGTCTAACCGAACGCAAACTACCTGTGCTATAAATAAATAAAATAACCTAGATAAATGATAACACGAAGATACAGGATTTTGAACAATGTAATCCCTAACAGCAGATATACCATGACCTGGCTAGATTATAGGTAGGTGAAAAATTAGATAAGGAATACATACAGAGAGACGTTCACCAAAACGCAGCTAGTCGTCTTCTCTCTCGTTGAGAAACGCGTCCATCTCGTCATCGAGCTCCTGCTGTGTCAGTCGTTTTGGTTGACGACGAGGGGCTCTATCTCCTCGGCGACCATTAGGTCTACGCTCCTTGTCCAGCCCCCACTTCACTTTCTCCGACCAGATTGGTTCACTGATATCCTCTGGTATAGACGAACGCATCCTGCCTGATGTACCATTCCTAGCACGTCGGGGCAGGGGTGCCATCAATCGATCAGCAAGGCTGGGACGCTCGGCTTCTGGGTGGGCACGTATAACCGAAGTGCGTTCGAGCAGCGTTCGGCCGTCAGCAGCAATGTAGTCTGAGCGCATTTTTGATGGGGGTGAAGAGGGTGCAGGAGGCTCGTCAGTGTCATCGTCGCCATTTTCGGCAAGAAACTGGTCTAGTTCATCGTCTAATTGGGCTCTCTGCAGCTCCAGTGCCGTGCCATCATCCTCGCGCCGGCGTTTTGCTGCAGGAGGCAGTCCTTCCCCTCCATAAGCTTCTTTGCCCGCAAGTTTGCCATGCTTTTTGTAGAATGCACTTTCTTGTCTTGCCCCCTTTTTCTTGATATCACTGTTTAGCGCCCATCGCATCCTGATTATCCCTCTCAATCCCTCGCCCTTGCCCAGACTGCTGTTTATACGCTCTTCCGGAGGCCACATGGCAACAGGAAGAGGTTTTACGGTTACGAAACCGTCCACGTCTTCGTCTTCTGTAGCCGATTTTTGTAAGGAACGATATGCGATACGAGCAGAGTTTTTTGCAGGGAACACCAATACGCAGGTGTTGTCGTCCACCCACTCCAATCCCATTGGTTGAACGTCAAAATGTTTGACAAAGGCAAACAGGCGTGCCGTTGGCAGATGAGCGATAGGAGGACCTTGAAGGAGTATAGCATTGCCTCGATACGTAGTATCTGGGAAAGATACAGCGTAAATGGATGGTCTTCAAACATAAAGTGAAAGTAATAGTACCTTGCTCCATTTCATTCTCTACATCTTCTTCTTCCTCAGTCTCAGTGTGTTTGCGCTTACCATTCCAAGAGTGTCCACAGCAGGGGGATATAACTTTCGCATCAGGTCCTGTTGTGGCACACCTCCAAATACATACTACCAGCGCACCTTGCCTACTCTAGCAACCGACGTCTCTGAAAGCAAGTATATCTTTGTGCTTCCTATTCGGTCCGCAAGCGATGTCTGCTCCGATTCGTTTGATGGTTGAGTTGGTACTTGTTCTTCATATGCTATTGTAGTGTCATAAGAGAGCGTATCGCCCAATATAGCCGGAGAAACGCTTTCAGAGCTGTCCATTTTCTTGGAGAAAGTCTTTATGCAAGAACGAGGTATGGATGGGCGCGTGGAAGAAGAAAATGAACAGTGATTAAGACCAAACAAACATTTTCAAGTTCATTGATCACGGACCCCCTTCTCTACCAAGACTATGTCTGACAACGAGGCTGGACCGGCAGTAAGCAAAAACAAGGCTCACAGGAAGGATAAGCGTTAGTAAACTGTAATTCCATGATTCTATCATCCGTCCGTTGACTCTTCTCTAGCTTGGGACACTGATGACATTGACCAGTAAGCCACACCGCCTCACTCTAGTCTTAATATCTCAAACTTTTGTTCATCGCAGTGTATGCAAAATCTGGCCAACCTGAAATCTATACTAAAGCATCTTGCGAAGTGGAAAATAGATCCTTTCCAACCAAAGGACAACAAGGCTGGTACACTCACCGAGGAATCGTCATTCGCCACCCTTTTCCCAAAGTATCGCGAGAAGTATCTGCGAGAAGTTTGGAGTGCTGTCACTAGAGCACTGGAAGCACATGTCCGCATCTTTGCATCTTCCGTTCAATAACAAGTATCGATAATTACCATCACAGGGCGTCGCCTGTACCCTTGACTTAATTCATGGTTCGATGTCCGTGCGAACAACACGCAAAACATATGATCCATATATTATCCTCAAGGCTCGAGATTTAGTAAAACTACTGGCTAGAGGTGTAGCGGTTACTCAGGCCGTGAAAATTTTGGACGACTCGATGGCCTGCGATATCATCAAAATTGGTAGCCTTGTGCGGAACAAGGAACGGTATGTGAAGAGAAGACAAAGGATAATCGGACCTGACGGCAGCACGTTGAAAGTGCGTTTCTCGTATAATAGACCATTAACGCATCATTAAGGCACGGGATAGGCGATCGAACTCTTAACACAATGCTATGTCCTCGTGCAAGGCAGCACTGTTAGTGTTATGGGCCCGTACAAATCTCTGAAGGAGGTTAGGAGGATAGTTTTAGACTGCATGAAGAACATCCACCCGATATACCGCATAAAGGTTGTACTACTTTAATACCATTGCATTGTGGTGCTGACATATTCACCTAGGAGCTTATGATTCGACGTGAACTCGCAAAAGATCCTAAACTCGCGGGTGAATCATGGGATCGGTTCCTTCCGCAATTCCGCAGACGGCATCTCAAGACCTCCGAAAAAACCGCAAAGAAGAATGAAACTTTGCGACAGAAAGCAGAGGCTCGCGAAGCTGCAGGTCTTGATCCTCACGAAGCCCCCAAGCCTGCGAAGAAAGTGTATACACCATTCCCTCCTGCACAATTGCCTCGAAAGGTCTGTCCATTCCGATAGCTATTCATACTCTCACATTCTAAGCATGCTTGTGTGCAGATTGATCTTCAACTTGAATCCGGCGAGTATTTCCTCAAGGCCGACGAAAAGCGGGCACGGGAGTTAGAAAAGAAGATAAAGAAGGTATACTATGACGCGCTAAGCCAATGATGCGTACTAATCCATGTTCATACAGCAAACAGAAACCACCGCGAAACGGCAGGAGGAGCGTGCGGAGGCATTTGTGGCTCCCGCCGAGGCAGCAGCTCCGACGGTGCATGAAAAGAGAAATAAAAAAAGAAAGGCTTTGGAACAAGACCCGGCCCAGAGCGAGCCTGATGGTGTCGAGACTACGAAAAAGAAGACCAAAAAGCGATCCAAACACTCTTCATGATTATTTTCTGTTACCAGTACATCGTAAGTTGTGTATGCTGTTCTCCCTATCGTACTCCTTCAAACGCATCTAGATGGCGTGTTGATGTGTCTACAATTGATATCTATACCATATCTTCCCTTGATAGTCACTAGGTAATGTTGTGAAGGGCACTTTGATACAATGTCATTAAGCGCTGGTCGTACATATCAAGCGCCACGTCCTTGAATCCCTGAACTCCGGCCTCCGCGAAACTGAAGTCAGGTACGCATCGGAATCGCTTCAAGGCACATTGTTTGAGGCATCATCGTGTCTGCCAAGCGCTCTGCACTATCACACACCGCACACAGCTCAATTATGGACTGACATTAATTACAACCGGAGGCATGGCCACATATACATATGTAACGAGGGCTTTACTTTCCTCAAACTTCCAGGATCCCCACAAAATAACAAGCCGACAGACGCCCTGATTCCGCGGGGCGGTACCTCCTCAGTTTGAAGAAAAGAATCACAAGAGTGTCAAAAGTCAGACACTACCCTTCGTCCCTGCCGTAAACCACAAATCGGGACTTACCGACTCGAATATAAACAGAACAAGGCCCTCGACCGTCGCTTTCGTTAATCCCCTGCCCCGAATGGGCCCCTCAGCGCTGGCGAGAGCGCAGACTACCCGGTATAGTTCACTGCAGGAAGCTATTTACGATAATTCTCTGCCAGAATTCGATCCACGCGCTTATGCCGGTGTGGAACCCAAGACACCGACGACGGCTTCTGCCTTGTTAGGCAGTTATCCGTCAACTCCAGGCTATGATGATTATTTCAAACACTCCCCTCCAGCCGTGTACCCAGGTGGATTGCCAAAAGCTCACAAGAAGCATCCTTTTTCATCCAAATTTGAGTCACCTGAATGGATGACCATCATCTGTCACATCATCATTTGCCTCTTCTGCTACCCAGCTATCATAGCGACTGCGTATGTAACGAATGGCATTCCTTTGTTCTGGACACGATTTATTGTCGGGTTGACTTGCGGGATTACGGGTTTCTTTATCGGATGGAGTATTTTGAAGCTAGCCCAGCTCCATTTCGAAGCAGCAAGTATGCTCAGTAAATGTAATCTATCCACTAAAGTTGCTAATATCTTTCTCCAGCTTGGGCCACGGTTATCCACCGGTCCCGTGCCCAAAACGCCCCTGGGATTAAGTTAAAGGATCTAGCAGCATTCAGTGAAGACCCTACTAGTGCTTGGAGTGCTATACTTCTTCTCTGGGACAGGGTGAGATACTCGAGAACCTCACAGGCCTCAAAACAACAGAAAGAGTTAGTCATTCATATCTCGACTTGAACGCCTACGAGATTGACCGTACTACAATGTACAGGTCTCGCTTGTGGACTATGGTAATCATCTTCTTCCTTGTGTTAGTAGCAGTTGCAGCCGGGACACCCTTTATCCTTGGGCGTCTTGTTATAATTGACACGATCATCACAGTCAGACCCAAATCGCCTCGCCTAGTTACTTTCATCTCACGGTTTTATCATAGCATCAAAGCAAAGAATACGAAGAAGTAGCCATAGTAGGCAGGAGCTCGGATGCCGACATTAAGCGTGCAACGGAACTGAAGCCTATGTTCAATGTAAGTGCCACAGGATTAGCATCTGATTATACATAGATATATATTTTTCACAGAACTATGCTCTTACCTGGACTATGGCACCCTTTTCGGTGCATGGAGGGCTCCCACCTGTGGTGTCATTTAAACAGAACGATGATACGGTTTATTTCTCAGAGACAACTCTGTCGCAGCTACTCCCTAACGGTAGTGGATTCGGCACGTTTGATTCCGAATCGCAGAACTCTTCTCGCAAGATCGATCAACGCAACGCCAGTACCGAAAGCGTAGATTATGGTTCTGTACTTCGGTGAGCGTCAGAGTTCGAGTCCAATTCTCGCAGTTCCTCATCAAGACTCCAGATTCCCCAGATGGGGAACTCGGCTTCACTGTGCTAAACTCCCAAATCCAGAGCTCAACATGTAAGCCGGGTTTTGTCATTCCCGAGCAAACCACTCATTGTCTAGATCTTAGTGTTGCCCGTTCACCTGCGACCTTCACCTATGTTTACACACCCCGCGCAGTTGTGGAAACCTTATTTTCGTCTTTCAACATGGATTACCCAACCCTCAAGCCATTCAATGCCAGCAGGGTACTCCAGGCAAATGACACACTACCTACCGGTTTAAAGCCAGACGAAATAGCCTTCGGAGGTAAGAAATACTACTATTTCCAATATTTAACTTGATTCACTCTATACAGCTGCTTACTATGACAACGGGGTTGGTCATAGCTTTTTCAGCAGGCCCGTGTCGATGGGTGAGAATTTGGCAGATAGCTCACTCGATTCTGGGACTGACCTTGAGACAGGTGAAAACGGAAAGGGTTGGGTAACGATCGAACAAGTTCTCGTACGCCTCAATTCTACCTATACTCCAGTTGGAAAATTTCCCCTCAGAAGCGAGCAAAGCGTACTTGATGCTAAAGGGAACCCTACCTGGGTTGGATACGACGCAGCTGTCTGTGTACAGCTCTTCGAACCTTGGATTGTAGAGATATCTAATAGCACATCGGGCTTGCCAAGTTCTATACGTATCGTTGAGGCTGGAAATGAAGTACGGTCAATGGACATCCATCCAGAGAAGATGATCGGATTCCCGGTGACTGACACTGACGTGAGCCGACAGTTAAATTCAACCGGACTGGTAGATGTGTACGTTCGCTTCCTAGCTATCCCCGTCAAAGTTACTCAGAAGCGAGTTCTAGCTACGAGTGTGGACACACGAACAGCGTAAATCAAGTTTTGAAGGTCAGGATCAGTACCACACATTGATTAGTTGAACACAGCTGCTTATATATTTATCCAGGATAACGGGCGGGACGCGTATTATGTCCCATCCCCAACGGTATCCTGAGCGTTGCTTAGCATCAACGATCTAAAATTCTAATACTCCATCTTACAGGTTGTCTCTTTTACAGACGGAAAAGGTCCATTAGGATACACTGAACTGTCTGAAGCGTTGTTTGCCCAAGCTCGTGGTTTAGCGGATGCGAGTAATCTCTTACCTTATTTCGTTGGGTCTGGGAAAACTGTCGCAAGGAGGTACTACGACCGCGTTTTGTCCAGCGCCTCGGTCAACCCTATCTACCTGGGTGCTTATCTGGCATTTATCCTTGTCATTGGGCTTCTGGCAGGCTTGTTTGTACCTAAGCTACCTTTGGATATCCCCCACCGTGGTTTCCAAGTTTACTCATGGATGGCCGCCTTCCACGCCGACGAATTGATCGGAATTGGAAGCAACACTGGAATTGTTAGAAACATGGAGTTGGACGAGATTGCTGAGCGGGTAGGGGATCTTAGATTCCGTTTCGTGAATCCACATACAATAAATCAATAATCTACCACTTTCTTATCTTGTATACAATATTTTGTAGGGGCTACTACACCTCAAGGGTATTTATAAATGACGTAGACTTCATTTAAGAATCAACTCCCCGTATGAACCATCACTTCCCGCCTGCTGACCTTAAAATAGACCTATGTTTTATGCTACTTCTATCCTGTAGATTACGGCTGGGAACATACCATAGGTAGCGCTGGGCGACGGTGGTCAGTTATTCGTAGCAGGGTGTTGCTCCAGGGGGTTAGATCTAAGGGAGCACCGGGTACAGATACGTATCATCCCTGTGCGTTACTTGGCTTATGCTAGTCCAAGAAGCCCTATAATCGTCTGTCCTAGGCGAGATCTACTAGAAAAGGTGAGTTCAAAGTTACAGACTAATATTGGTTTGCCGTTGTGGCGCAGATTCCTATTGTGCAAGATGTGAGATGTAACGACTGATTCACGGCTCGTTCCTGCATGGAGATGATCCATAAGTAGTAGCTGGGGCTCGGTCTTAAAAGCCTAAAGTGATGGACGTGTGTCGATACAGATGTTTATTAAAAAAGGTCAAATGATAGAAATACAGCAACACATGCTACAGCGTGAATGAGGTAGGTAATAACACGTGAATTTTGGTAGGCCGCGTTAGAGAAAAAAAGTGAAACCGAAGGCGTGAACATATCTACCAAGCCCTTAGGTATTGAAAGAGAAAGGGAAAGCTACTATTATGGAAGGGTCGCATTATACCATGGCGATCCTGTAAAGCGCTAGAATAAACAGCCACGGAAGAACAAGCCATCCCCTAACAAAAACATAGGTCATCCATGACCGTCATGGGACCCGATCATCGTCGCTTTTAGGCCGTGGCTGGCTGTTGTCATGTTCATCATTGCCTTCGTCTACAGAACACGTCGCTTTCTTCAGGGCCCGTGGCGCTGCATCCTCAGCATGTATGGAAGATGCGACACTAGCCAGAGACACCTGTGGAGTCGAGAATGAGCGACGGCCGCCCCGTGCGAGATCTTGGGTTGAGGAAACGTGAACAACGCGCATTTGGGATCTAACAAATATGACTAACCTTGTGCCGACTCGTTCAGAGTTTTGGTAGAAGGTACTGCGGAAGTTCCTAAAGTAAGATTATATGATAAGTTCCTGAGAGTTGATGATGGTACGGGTAAGAATCGAACCAGGGCGTGTCCGCAACGAAACCGGCCCAGATCTTTCGTCTTTCCAAGAAAGAGCGGCTTGATCACCGATTCCGACGTTATTCGAGAGATTCCCTGCCGCGCCAAATTGTACCGACATGAAGGGCCCAGTTGTGGGTGACAATGCTGTGTCTCGACTTGGCGAGGGCGTCGTGCGGCCCTTTGGTACATGCAAACGCTCAGCTACGCTACGGGCCTGAGCGGCCTGCTCTGTTGACATGGTGAGCGCTTCAGGTCTGAGATCGGCCCACATCTGCAGAGCTTTGATTGAACCCCATTCTATGATCTTACTATTCAGCCACACTAGCGAGACGGGCTTGGTTAAGAAATCGTTGCACCCCGCGGCGAGAGCTGCGACTCGATCACTCTGGAGGGACGAGGCGGTCAGTGCGACAATGATGACGGATGAGCGATAAGGTGAAGAAGTGGATTTTTGATCCGCTGATGTATCTGATGGGGTGTGCATAGGCGGCCCTTGTTCATCGAACGGAGACGCTCCTGGTGGGTATCCTGCCGCTGCATTTGTCTGTTCTAAACGTCGAATTTCCTTAGTGGCCTGTATGCCATCCATAACTGGCATCTGGATATCCATCTGGATCAAGAAAATTGTTAACCACTTAGTTCCTATGTTACAACAGTGAACACATAGGACACTTACAAGAATAAGATGGAAGCCACCCGTGCGCCATTTCTGGACAGCCTCCTGCCCGTTTTTTGCCAAATCGAACTTGATTTTCTTCTTTTTCATGAAGGTCGAAAGAATCGTCTGATTGATGGGATTATCTGAAGAAAGCACAGATAGAAAAACATTAACTTCTCAACCCAAAGAAAGGTGGCGGGAGACTGACCATCAACAATCAGCACGCTGATGGGAGGAACAATGTTTCCATCGGCGGCAGCTTTCACTTTCCTAGAGGCAGCGGCCAAGACTGTCGAAGGAGACGAAGCGCTAGGCTCCTGAGTCATCCGACGTGGGACTATTCTGCGTGCTGGAAGAGTAGCGTCAGGCTGAGGCGGCTCCACTGGTGTCGCTTTACGTTGAGTCTCGGGGAACATGGGTCGGCGAGGAGGGGGTGGGGAAGACGTCGGCAGAGAACCCGGCTTATCATCGACTGGACTTGCTATTCTCCTTACAATGGTCTTACCGGTAGGTGTAGGGGTTGCGGGGCTTCCAGTGGCATCAGTGGGTGGCTTTGTGGGACTTGTACTTGCAGTGTGTAATGCCTGAAGCGATACTGGATTTTTAGGCTCATTGCTAACGGATAAACGCGAATTTCGGCGTTTTTGCTCCAGGACATTGAATTGGCCCTTGTCACGCTCCATTGAGTGGGCCGAGGGGATGCGAGGTGATTTCCCACGCGGATGGAAAAAGATACCTGCGGGTTGTCCGTCGGGGCTTTGTATCACAAGCCCCGACGAAGGGGACGCGCCGAGCCTGGCAGCTGCTTCTGAAAAGTATTCCACGTTGTCAGGTATTGAAAGAGGGGAGGGTGGGGCGAGCTGTGTGGTGAAATCTGTGAGATCCTTTACAGACTTGGTCGAACGATCAGAGTTGCTCCTAGAGCCACTTGGCCTATATGTCTTCGAAGACGGTTTAGGGCTGCTGGCGTTGGCAACATGATAACTATGGTAAAATGATCCGTGTGGATGAACATTAGGACTAGTCGGTGCGGTGGCGATAGGGCTAAAGAAAGGATCGACTGCTGGTTTCGTGACTGCCGTGTATAACGCTGTCAGGAAACGACGTGGGCCAGCGGGTTTAGGGATGATCATCACTTCCGGTAGAGGGGCTGCTGATCCTACATGAGAAGCCATTACTGATTGCATTATTTCCTTGATCAATTTGTAGTTGGAGATAGAGGTGAAATGGACGACAACAACAGGGACGGGTGTTTGGGCTGGACTTCCGACGCGAGCGACCTGGTGAGCGGACCATGGCCTGTGATGAGTAGCCAATGAAGGACGTTTTCGGGCATTGAGATTGAGGGTATAGGTCTTTTCTGCACGCAGTGCTTGTAGTCGGTCTTTCAGTACATCAACGTCATCGTCGATAAAGATAAACGAAGTCGGATTATTAGTTGGCGTTCCAGACACCAAATCTTCAGCTTTTGGAGTATAGCTTGACGGGAGGCCAGACGGAGGTGGTATGGGAGCTGTAGGCGGCGGAGATATGTCCGAAAGACCGTCTACCTCACCATTTGGGGAAACATGTGTGACGTCCATACCCCAAGCGGTCAGGTAGCTCGTGAGGTGTTGTGCAAAGGAGCCTTTCGCGTGTGCATACAATGTCACCTGCTTTCCTTTGAGCCCCTCTGCAAATAAGGTGAGCTGATCTACCGTAGGTTCTGTTGCTGTTTGATCTCCATCAATATGGCTGACCAAAGGAGTGTTCAATACTGATAAAGATCCGGGGTCAAGTGAAAGCGTAAAGTCACACGTCCTCCCTTCCGTGAAAGCCTTGGGCGGAGGCAAGTCCGGAACAAGTGTTGCACCAACCTGGTGTAAAAGGTGCCGCAGGAGTAGAGTTGAAAAGGTAGGTAGAGGTCTAGTTGGAACAGGGGAGACGTTTTCGGTGGTAAAGACTGTAGAAGTTGCTGTATAATATTTATGAGATATTTTGATCGTACATGAGAGTGTTTCTTCGGAGTAGATGGGAGGTACATCATCATCCAAAGGTGCTTGGGCACCGGTCTTGGCATCTAGCGGCCCAACAAGTAGGCCCAGCTCGATAGAATCACCTGGAATAGCCGTTGCTAATACTTGGCGTACTACCTGTGAATGAGAAGATGCTATATAAGGTGGAGTAATGGTATAAACAGGATACGTACGTGCGACAACGCATAAGATATCCCACTCTCGTCTCCCTTGACACAGACGTGCCGTAATCCAATATCATCTTCGTGATACAAGACCAAATCCACCCCTAGCTGAGCAGCCGTGCCGCTCAAGGAGTCACCAACGCTCTGCAGCATTTCTCCAATATCAAAATCTGTCATGATTGGTGGTGTGCCCACTCGAGACACGCCCATGTCCTTTATGTCGTCCAGCAACTGTGGAAAGTTGGAACATAGGTCGGCCATATTAGCAGATAAATAGTTGAGATTTTTCATGGTCGTTAACATCGCAGACATGGAAGATGTTGGGACCGACAGCGAGCACGCTGAGAATTGTTCCTTTGCGGGGTCCAAAAGTTGGGGTGGGGATATCTGGAGCATTGTTTGAATCATCATCTGAACCGAGTCGGCAAGTTCGACGGAAAGCTCCTTTAACCGGGATGGATCTGGCGTCGCGTTTTCCAAGGGGGGTTCAGCAGGAGGCGACGTTGGATCTGATTTGTGAGGATGTCTGAGATAACCTAGTTGAGAAGGCACGGGCATGGAGAGGGCTCTAGAAAGTTGTGGTAGCTTGGGAGATCGCCGAGTTGGAGTGATTGTTCTCGGCGGGTGGGGTGTCGAATGTATATTAGATTCAAGGGGTTCCTCACTAAGTTCTCTATGTTCATTCCCAGAGTCCCCGTCTGAGCTTCCTGATTCACCCTCTGCAAAACTAAGATTGGCTCTTTCTGAGATGGGTGGAGTGGTCGTCCTCCTAGAATCTGTTGGCCATGAGACGCTGAATTTATTCGATAGAGGCAGTTCCAAGCCAACACCGTCTGCAGTAGCGCGCTCACCACCATTGGCAGGAGGAAGACGAAACGAAGGCAGCTTGGGTGTAGTCATGGCCACTGGGTGGCTGCTGGTAGGTGTAACGGGTACTACACAGCCGGGAGGACTAGATATAGTCAACGTTATAAGCCATTATATAGTCAGCTTACCGTGTCGGAGTAATTCAATCTCGCCTCAAGGATGAAAGGTGGTAGTAACCAAGGCAGTAACGCCTGGCTTATGGCTGGACTCCAACCCAAAAAGTGGCGGCTGCCTTGTAGATCTTCCGCAATTGTGGCCAATAACTTGAAATTTAAACAAAGCCAAATATGGATAGTACTGCGCAGTAAACTCGTGATTATTACGTAACGTCTCTGTTCACCAAGACTCTTTTAAAAAGAAATTTACAACCGAAGACGAGCAATAGTAATAAGATGTAGCCGGAAATAAACTTGCATCACAAACCCCCTCACATACGGGCTAATAATTCAGCTCGACATCACCCTAGGTAGCACACCAGTGTATCAGCACAACCTATAAAACGAATAAACTCAAGACACCATACCTCCGCAACTAGGTCCATATCATGATAACTAACTCTCTTCCCAGCAGCCGCTCTGGGATCCTCTTTTGCGTCTGGTGGAGGCGGCGGCGGCGGTCCTCCACTCTGCATGCTACCGTTCCTTCCACGTTTTCCACCGCCACCACTACCCCTTTCATTTCCACTATTCCCACTGACCAGTGCAGAGTCTAGTGCGGCAGCAGTAGGTTTCGGCGGTAATCCGGCAGCAGCAGGTAATGAAGAACCCTCCATCCCAGGGGCGAACCCGCTGATTCGGTCGCTCAGGCGTCTAGCCGTCATAGATTCGTCTCGTCTCGAGGAAGGAGGGGGTAGGTAAGCACCAGGTGGGCCATAGGATACTGGGGGTCCGCCGTTGAATGCATGATGGTCCCAATAATTACCGTGATAGAGCGGAGGGTATCCAGGCGGGTAAGCACCGCTGCCTCCATAGAATGCTGGTCCTCCCCTGCCATATTCTCCGTGATACGCCGGGGCCTGAATACCGTAAGCTTGAGGCGGGGGGGCTTGACTAGCGTTACCAACAAGTGGAGGTGGGTGAGTAAAAGGCTGTATATGGTGCGGATCAAGAGCGAAATTATTGAAGTATGGAATCTTTTGACAACATTAACACAAAATATAGCCAGATTCTGTGACACCGGTCTTACATCGTCAAGAGCTCTTACAAGCTCCGAGTGTTTATTGGCAATATGCTTCTCGACGAAAGAGGTGGCTTTGAAAAGCTTCTGGCACGTCTTGCATCTAAACTTTCCTTCGTCCTCTTGTTTGATGAAAGGTTCCACCACCTTAGTCAATTCACTTTATCATTTCGTTGAGATTAGCGGATGAATTTAGAGGCGTCGTCAAACTTTCACTTACTCGTCGTAAGCTTTACCACAGTAGGCACGAGGATCAACCCCCTCCCTGTTTATCAATAAGGCTAGTTTTGAGTCAAGCCACTCCAGCCATCGGTCGTCTAATTGTTGAGTCAGTGGGTGCAATGAGAAAACCGTCGACTGCAACGGTGGGGGATAACTTGATAATCACCATTTCGCTTCCACTCTCTATCCCCTTGCTTGTCTTTCCTCACATCTTTTTCTTTTTCTTTTTCTTTCTCTTTGTCCTTCTCACTATTACCTTCACCGTCCTCCATAGCATCCTCCAGTACCTTTTTCTCCTTTTCTGTATTCTCAGCTTCCACGGCCTTTGCCTCCTCGAGCATCGCCTTGGACAGCGGCTTCCTCGCATGCTTCAAACACTTACGCTGCAATTCTTCAACATGATCGGTTACAACTGAGCAGTAATAGCAAGTGTTATACGCAGCCCGCAAATAGGCAATGTAAAAGTCCAACGAGATCTCCGTCTGTACAACATGCAGGAAAGAACGTCAGCTAACCGCTAACGAGATCGTAGAAGAGGCGAAAGGGCAGAAATAAAAAATAAAAATGACCTTCTTCTGCTCATATGCCTTCTCGTCGTTCGTGTCAGTTAGACCGAGCTCACGCATGTCAGACATGATCTTTTCGATCCGCCCTTCTACTGCTTCGCTCCCATTCTCTTTCGGCTCTGGCTCATCCTCCTCCGTGTCCTCCTCAGTCTCAGGCGGCGCCATTGCAGAATCCTCTGTGATAGTTGTTGTAGTTGTTGTTGTAGTGGCGGTAGTGGTAGTTTTATCCTCCACCTTGTTTGATACAGGGGAAGGTTTAAACTGTCTGAGTTTCGCAGCCTGTTCTTCGAGTACAGCAGCGAGGGATTTAGCACTCTCAAGATCCTTCCGTATCCTATCAGGTTTACTAGCAACTTCAGGCGCATACCGGATTCGATTAACAAAAGGACGTTGATTGTGCGTAACATGGAGCTTGAAACCCTCAATCTACAAAGCAGCCCAATCAGAAATGACATAGCAGAGCGTATAAATCGAAGAAAACGAACCTTTTTCTCTGACAACTCAGTCAAGACAGCTGACATGTCAGCCTCGTCTTTAAATCTCAACCAACCAGCACGATAGTAGTTTCGTTTTTGTAAAGGGTCACCCAGAGCAAGATAAATAAATCCCGGAATCTTTCCACAGGCCTGATACCATAGCAATATTTATAAGTTCACAACGAACATACCAAAAACAGAAAGACCCTACGCTGGGGCTCGGCGTACCTCTTCCAGTTTTGCACGACCAATATCAGGAGGAATCGTGCGTATCATGACTTGGTTTCCTTCCGGTGGAACGGAAATCTCTTCTCCACGGTTAGCACGTTTGTCAGTTGTCCCTCTACCGTTCATGTCAGGTCTGTTCGCATCATTGTCAACAGGCTCATCATCCGCCTCAGTATTAAACTGCATGTCATCTTCACCACCAGTCTTTGATTCTTCCCCTGGAGCACCATTAGTTTCCGCGATAACGTGTTCTTCGTTGACAACATTTTCCTTGACAGGTGAGGGCGGCCCCAACTCAGGCTCATTCAAATTCGGGTCATATTTTCCTGACTCGAGATCATGAAGGAAGGTATCAAGTCTACCTTTCCACCCTTCCTTTCTCACCCGCAAGCGCAAATTTTGATACTGTGGTGACGGGTCATATTTTTCTGCAAACCAAGGTGATTTTCGATGATGTTCAAACATGGTTTGTAGCTAACAACGTGAAAAGAAAAGAACAGAAAGAAAAACGTCAGAATAATAAGGCATAAAATAAAAACAACGTTCGAGCCAACCTGTGTCGCAGCAAAGTCCTTTTTATATTTTTCCCATTTGCTTTTAATACCATTACGTGGTTTAGAACCATCAGCAGCGTCTTGTTCAGCGGCTTTGTCCGCGTTGTCCTCTTCAATAGCTTGTTGAGGATAGTAATACCGGAACCATTCGGCATATTGCTTCAGTGATGCAGGATAGTCGAATGTATGTGGGTCTGGAGGCGCGCGACGTGACGGAAGGAAAGGAGGCGGGTGACCACGCCTTGGGGGAGAGTAACCATAGCCGCCGCCGCGAGAGTGCGCGTCTAAGAGGCCAGAAAAACAGTCAGACGATACGGATTCTTGAACAAAACGTGAGAGAAACCAAACCATAGTCGTCGCTATACCGTGGACGAGGATCATACCTGTCTCGGTCATAGGGCGACATGGAACGTCGTCGTTTTCGGCCAGCTGGAGATTTAAGCGCGGTCAGAAAGACTACCAAAAAAGGAGCAGAAGGATGAGGCTTACTTTCGTCTGAAGGTGGTGGACTTCTACTCCTGCCACGACGACCATAGTCATAGTTAACCCTGTCTCTTTCGTACCCCCAACCACGGTCTCTGTCATAAGCATCATAGTCACCACGGTAGGAGTCCTGAGGGGGATCTGGATAGGGTGGTCTAGAACGGGGGGAACGAGAACGAGAACGTGGAGGATAAGTCGTCCAGGACATTATTTTAATAAAGACGACAACTGAGATATAGAAGAGAGAGAACAAGACGGCTGATCAGAGCCTGTCCGAGAGAGGTCGAGCATAGTGAAGCACAGACCTCTTGGGGGATCACGACACGAAACGTTGGTAACGTTGGCTGCAGCTATGAGCTCAACTTTTTCAATGCTGTTCGCGATCAAACGCTTTGCCAACATGTAAGACTCTTCACTCATGCGAGATTAAAGCGCCGATTGTGTTACTTTCAAACTCCGATCAAAAGGCCCGTGCGTATGGTATGGCTCTACACGACTAAAATATACTCGATAGCACAGTATCCAGCTCAGCATTAGTAGTCTTCTTCCTTTTCAAGTCGCGAGAGTCCGTGATCTCGCCGTCCCCGACGGTCCTTTTCTTCGAACGCTCCTTCAATGGCTTCAGTTGCATTTCTTCACCCTTCTCTCGTTTCCGAGCGACTCTTTTTTCAAGTACACGAGCGAGCTCTACATTTTTAAGATAGTCTTGTTGTTCCGCTCTCGACTGCGATAGTTCAACTCGGAGTTTTGCAGCATGTACAGCAGCTTCATGGGCTGCAACAAGAAAAGTCACTATGGATTGACATCATGTGTTTTATTTGGGTGGGTACTCACCAACTTGTTCAGTGAGCATACTCCATTTGAACCTGGGCAGATACTTCATGGTCCAGACGTCATCACGCCACCTCGTCCCTTTCTTGCCACCAATCGGTTGAGCATTGAGCATATCTGCAACATTACGAGCAATTTTCTTGTCCTTGAATTCAACCCATCCTTCTGTGTAATGAGCTTTCTTTGTGGCGGTGTACTTTCGGCGGAGGTACGCGCGTTTTGGATCTATACGAAATATAAAGTACGTCGTTATAACAACCCGAAGGTTGATGCATACCTTCTTGTTGCAAATATACCCGTCCAATCTCTCCGTGCATGCTCATCAGGTGCCGTACCTTTGTTGGTCTCATCCCCGGTGGTATTCGCGATATATAGATAATACCAGTCTGATTTTGTATTCTTTTGTATTCCTCGAGTGCCTCCCGTGTTAGCGGCTCGACGACCTTTTCGGCAGGTCCTGAAAACCCTTCAGGATCCATCCCGTATGCCAAATCGTCGTGAACGAAAGAAGCGTCCTTCTTATCGGTGTCATCGTCTGCTTCGTCACTAGATTCAGAGCCTGGGTTTTTTTTGAGTCGTGAAGGTCCGGCTTCAGGTTCTTCTGAGTGGAAATTTGACATGGCCGAGTATGAAGACCGATAACCTGTAAATATTCACACCAGCTTCCACGTGTGTCCCTTCCTGCAAATAACATCAAACACTGGCTTTTCCGACACGGCGTCGGACTTGAAAGTTGAAAGACCTACTTAGCGGGCGCGGTGAGCTTTTTCGTATACTGTCGGGATGCAAACGATGATGACATTCTGACGTTATGTTGAAAATCCTTCTACGCACGCGTGCCTGACTATACGAGAATTAAAAGTCGTTGACCAGCGTTGGTATACTGAAGGAGATAAGTTGGCAATAGAGTCTACTTATCAATAGGGCTGATTGAGTTGAAGTGTATATACGCTGATGGATGATTTTTCTTTCTCGGCGTGGCGCTGAGTATGAAAGTTGAAAGTCGTTTGACAGGTTCGTGAGATGTTTACCAGTTGTTGGCTAGAGCATCGGATTCGCTAGCTGTTTGCTGTAACCTATATACACCGATTCACTTGTACATGTATGTAGCCTTGTCAAATGTTTATTCGGTTTAGGAAAGGGGGAGTAAGGGCTGCCTTCCCATTGATCAGGGTTAGATGTAGCGGTAAAGTATGAGTCTAGACTGCACCACGTGCGCGCCATAATTTGTAGCTCCGCGATTTAAGTTGCATAGGCTAACCCTTTTTCCTTTGTTGTCCACTCCAGTCACCAACGCACCGTTGGGGCTGCCAGCTCTCAGATGAATTCCCTCCCGGACCTCGCAAAGAAAACCTCCATTAACTCCCTGCTCAACCCAGAAGCCTCAAAATCTCCTCATACGAGCTCATATCAGTCAAACCAGATCCACAATCATATCGCTACCTCATTACATGCGCACCCCCCTCATAATGGCCATGCTCAAGCCAGCAACCCTCACTCAGTTTACTCTCAGCCTTATCCTACAAGTACATCTTTTAATCTAAGAGCAGCATCTTGGGCAGATACTAGAGACGATCGGTCTAGGAAAGTGGCAGAAAACGCGAATCGCCAGTACGCTGATCATCTCTACACCGGTCAATCCAGTACACGTGTATCTGCCCCTCCTCGTGAACATCCAGGACCCTGGCAATCCCAACAGCACAATGCAGGATACAGTACGTCCGTTACTCCGATGTACTCTGATGAACGCACAGGTTCGTGATGTTGTTGCCAATGCCTTGTCTGATGATGGTGGCTGACTCCCTCTATTGATCCCTTTAGTGTTATCAGGGGAATACTCTCATAATCACAGTTTGTTGCAATCAACTCCTCTCCTGTGATAATTGCTTACTTTATGATATCTATCAGCTGGTTATCCTCAACCCTATCCCGACCAATCGCAACCCCCTTTGAACGGCGCACACCCCCATCAAGGTAGCTCTTCTCATCTATCTTTCATCCGACGTCTCGCTGAATATGATTTAAACCAAGCTTGGCAACTCAGCCAACGTGCTTCAACCCGCCTCGCTGCGAACGGGTCTCTTGAGGACCAACAGCATCGCTATACCAATACTCATATGGCTGTCAACAGCAACGGCAGTGCCGGCGCATACTATCAGTCAAGCATTTACCATCCTCCTCCTCAATCCTATGTGCAAGAACAGCCACAACCTCAACTACAACTTCAGCCACAACCACAACCACAACCTCAGCCTCAGCCACAATCACAACCACAACCACAATCACAACCGCAATCGCAACCTCAACCTCAAGTCCAACCCCAAGTACCCCGCGTCGTACAGCCTCCACCCTCGTCGCCCGAGACAACAACGCCGATGACCACGAATTCCAAACGCCGCTCGCCCGCCGAAGAGGACGGTCCTCCACCTAAACAGAAACGTGCCAAGACAACACCAGCATCAAAATCATCCAGTACGTTTCTTTCGTCTATAACTTCGGGCTCGACATTGATCACCTTCTCAGGAGGGTACCCCGCAAGGAAACGAAGTGAAGCTGCACAACTTGCGGCACAGAATGGTACGCGTTGTAGCTCTAAACCCTCAGCTATCAATACTCAACCATTTTTGATTGGGGGTTTGCTCAGCCAAACTTATGCCACAGACGTCATACACACCTAAACCAAATGAAAAGGGTAAAGAAAGGGCCTCGGATTCTGGTATGGTTTATCTTATATCTCTTCGCTTCCGTTCTGTTCTAACCTCCTGCCCTTCTCTTTGTTCCAGTGTCGATGCAAATAGTGCCTTCCGTTTCCCAATCTGGTGTCACGCTTCATGCCGAACTCCAAAACACCCGTTGCATGTCAACAAAATACAAGTCCGATAAGTTCCCGCGTTGTGTAGCCTGTACCCGACGATGGGCTGGCGACACGTGTCGGTTCCAGGGAATTCGTTACTTCCTCCGAAGTGAGACGGGTGAGATCGTAGGCGTGAGCTTCAATGGGAAGCCAGGCCCGGATAGTCCCGGGATGAGGTGGAGAAATGTATGGAATGAGGTTTTGACTCAGAGGAATTTGGATTTGACGAAGGTGTGTCGACGGTGATGATATGATGCTATGAGTTTTGAAGCTGAAATAGCTACATCAGAAAACGGTCGCCAAGGCTTTGTTACCGACACTAAAGAGGGAGCTTCAGCATCTTCATTTGGCCCAGATTATACACCGCCCGCGTGAACGAGAAGTGCGCGCTACCTGCGGTATGGTTTACCTTTTATATATACCTATCTGCACACAACTCATGCCGAATATGTATCTCACAGATACCTGTATGACTTCTCTTTTTTCTTCATCCTGGCTGTGCCGACTCTGCGGGCGCGAAGCCTGCGCCGAATGTTATGCGACCGTCTGCGAGCTCACACTGTCACCCGCTGAGCTGAGCGCTTCCTATTCCAGCTCGCCCATATCCATCGACCAACACCAACAACAGCAAGAAAAACAGCGAGAAAAGCACGCACACGATAATCCCTTCTTTTTACAATGCACGAAACGGGTTGATCACCAAGCTCAAGAGTTCTCGCCCATGAGTAGGTTCGAAGAGAAGGAGCTGACGTTGGCAATCAAGGAGATGGAGGAGGTGATTGAGAAGAATGATAATATTGATGAGGGTAAGGATGAAAACAACGAGGGTGTGGATGTGACTATGAATGGCGAGAAGAGTACTAGTGATAAGGATCCCAACAACGCCGACTCGCCAAATCATCATCTCCCAGAAGGGTTCCCAGAATACACAACGGCGGACGCCTTCCTCCCCTCCGATCTCTCTCCAGCAAGCCTTTCAACCCCCAGTCTCCCCCTTCGTCGCTTTACCGACGCCTCCCTCACCCAAACGACTTTCCCTCTCGTCTGGGCTCTAGGTGAGCCCCTCGTTGTCACAGGCATTCTCGACAAGTTCAAAATCTCGTGGACACCCGAATATTTTATCGAGCGATACAGCAACCAAAACTGCCTCGTCATCGAGTGCCAAACGGAAGTCAACAAGCGTAAGACCGTAGGCGAGTTTTTCCAAGAGTTTGGCAGTTACAGCGAGCAAAAGGAGTGCTGGAAGCTTAAGGTGTGTAAATCCTTTTTCTGCGACTGTCTTTCTCCTTCCCCCCCCCTTTTTTTTTACGCTCGTGCGGGACCGATTTCTGACCAGAGAATGGGATTTTGGGGATACGTGTAGGATTGGCCACCTTCGACAGATTTTCAAAAAGCCTTCCCGGAGCTGTATGAAGATTTCAGTAATGCGGTTCCAGTCCCGAGTTACGTAAGACGCGATGGGGTGCTCAATATCGCTTCACATTTCCCCTCAGATACAATCTCACCTGATCTTGGTACGGTTATCTCTTTTTTGTGTCTCCCGCTCACTCACACTTCCCATTTTTCTCCCGTCATCTCTAGGTCCTAAAATGTACAACGCCTTCGCCACAACCCTCACCTCAGGGTCAAAAGGCACAACGAGGCTGCATATGGACATGGCAGACGCGGTGAACATCATGACGTACGCTGCACCCACGCCGGACGGCAAACCTGGGTGCGCTGCGTGGGATATTTTTAGGGCTGAAGATAGTGATATGGTTAGGGTGTGGTTGGCAGGGTATGTTGCGCAGATGCAGCTCAGCACTGGTGGGACAAAAAAGGGTGCGGCTGGTGCTGGAGCGCAACAAGGACAAGGATTCTCTGGAGCTGGAATGGCAACAATGGGTCCGACAGGAGTATTATCCTTATCCACGGGGATGACAACACCGGTAACATCAGCGGGAGCAAGCAGCTCTCAAACAATGGCACCGACGGCGAACGACCCCATTCATGGGCAACAATTTTACTTGAACGAAGAGTTACGTGCGGCGCTGTATCAGTCCACGGGAGTAAAGAGCTTTAGATTTTATCAGAGGCCGGGGGAGGCTGTGTTTATTCCCGCCGGATGTGCACATCAGGTGGGTAACATTTTATTTCTTCCCCCCCCCTTTCCACATGGTTGTTTTCTATCCTTCCCAGTACTAATCTCCCCTCCTCCTCCACAGGTCGCCAACATGTCTGACTGCATCAAAGTCGCCGTCGACTTTGTCTCTCCCGAAAACGTGACGCGATGTGAAAAGCTAACGAGAGAATTCCGAGAGCAGAACCAGAGAAAGGTTTGGAAGGAGGACGTTTTGCAGCTGAAGACGATGATGTGGTTTGCCTGGTTGAGTTGTCGGCATCTGGAGGCGGAGCAGTTGGTTGCAAAAGGGGTGCAAAGTGGAAAACCACAGCGGCGAGGCAAGAGTGGTGATTTGGAGGCGAGCTGACAATGGCCAAAAGGGAGTTTTTGTTCCTCCCCCCCCCCCCTCCCCTAATTATCTAGATACCAAGTTACCGATCGACTAGTTCTTCCCTCATCCAAAAACAAAACAAACAAAAAAATTCAATTCAAGTACATATATAGTGTATACGGCATTTCAATACCGTGATGTATATAAGTTTGATGATATGCTTACACTCGCGCTTTAATGAACATCGTACGTTGATAGGAATGGGACGGATAACTAGCAAAAGACATGATCAATGCTTTATGACGGAACAAAAGCTAGCTATGAACTATGCTTCTTCCCAAGTCCCTGGGATGAACGATTCCTTGGAATCAGGACAAGGTAAAAGTTGAAGTAAAAAGACATGTACGTATCATCGCTTCTTTCAGTCAAATACAACCTGACATACATTTCATGATCAGATCTCTTTTA